>VOMN01048340.1:0-23955 GCA_014899125.1 Orchestia grillus | reverse complement strand
GGAGGTCAGTGGGGGGGAGGAGGATATTAAACACAGCTGTGAACAAAGATGTAGCGTCAAATTTGATGCCCAAATTAGTTTATTTTTTGTTGAATTTATATTTTTCTAAGTTCTGGGAGTTGAAAAGTGGTCAGAAGGAAATGAAATAGCAGTGTATACCGATAAAGCGTTCTCAGTCGTCCTTCGATTGCAGCCTCCCTGAAGAGCGAGGCGCTGACGGCTGTGTGATCATGATAGCGAATTGTTGTCCGGGAGGAAAACACAAGTTTGACTTTTGAGTTAACTGGAATGGGCAGCACTGCAGGTTTTATCATTAGGGGTAGTTTAACTACAAGTTAAACTTCTCAAATTCGGTGATTTTAAGACTAGAGGTTTCTCGGACTACTGTCTTTGCCCTTCATTTCAGCAGTTACATTTAGTTTATTTTTTTTATAATTCCTGCATCTGCCATGTTGCGTTTCGTTGGAGCATTTTACCGGATCACAGGTGTTGGAAAATGACTGAATTCCGGATTTTGAGGATACAACTCTCACCAATTCTTCTTTTATTTTGCTCTTAGGATCATACTGCGAGTTAATCGTTTTAATAACACGCGCCTCCTGAAATTTATGAGTTGTGAGCTCTTGTGAAGTCATTCTCTCATGACAAGCTATGTACTTGAACTGTTTAATTTATTTTGTTGGAATGAATTTTTTGAGGATGTAAATTTGAGCTGTCGTGGAGTTTGGGCCTGAAAAATCTATTGTACTTATGCAAATTATGCACTTTCTTGTGACTCTGAAGCTTTAACTTTCAATGAAAAAAACAAATTAGTTTTTGCTTTATAATATTTAATATTTAAATGCATTTAGAACTCGTATAAAATGCACTGTTCCATCGCTAGTGTGTGGTGTTTGTTCAGATGTGCACAACCCTCCTTGGAGGGAGCTGCAGTCTAGAGGATTGTCCTCCAGCATACCTTGCGGTCCTGGCGATCTATCCTTGGAACATGAATAAAATTTCCCAGGGGCTCGTAAGGATGGTGTACAAATATTGCTGTGTGTCCTAAGCATTTCGAAAACACAACGATACACCATGAACTAACTGCAGCATCACTGGCTGTAAAGACCTGGCTGTGTGTAATTCTGGCGTAGCCCGGCCGTAATTTACGTTTTGCCTTTACGTTTCCAGGAACGTATACGAATTGAGGCGCCTAGAGACATGCGGTGCCATGCGTCTCTTTTTTTTTAATGTCAAAAAATGGCTTCATAATTTGCCGACTTTGAAACCCGTGTATCTTAACGACAAATTAAGGTATCTTCTTTTCTTTAAATGACTCGCTCTTGAGACAGAAAAAGGTTTGATGGTAACAATGGTGTACATAACTCGTTCTCGATATGTATGGCGCTTTGTGCCGTAAGCTCAAGAGGTCTTTGGTGTTCCTTTCACTCTTTCTACTCCATTCTTTGGTGTGATGTAAATTTTGTTCATCTAAATATTCTTCCTGAATCTGATCTATTCTGGCCCAACTGCTAGTATAAAATAAATGTGCTCGCTGAACATTGCCTTTGATTAATCATGGAGTAATTTTAGACGTGAGAAATTAAAATTTCATTTCTCTTTTAACACTTTATGGTCCCTGCTTAGGAAATGAAACTTGAACCCTCTTTGTACCAATGAGAGCTGAAGACATGCACCACTAATACTGAAAGATGTTTGTGTTAGATATGATTAGCTGAAAGCTTCAAAATGCTAATGGACGTCCGTTACTTTGAGCTGATGAATACTAATAAGAAATATTCAATTGTTCAAACTGGAGTAATATCGAGTTGTAACCCACATTCGTGTAAAACTCGTACGTTAATAAGAACTCACTGATTTTGCTTTTGCCTAATCAGAGAAAATGAAACATATAACGATGAAAAGTAAATTTTATTACTTCTTTGCTATGCTATTACTGTAGCTAGAACTTTTTTGCTGCTCATGTTAACTACTATTTTAGTGTAATTACTGCGTTCTCCCGGACATAGGTCCGCCCAATCTGGCCCAAAAATTTCTGGTACGAGTTTACCCATATATTCATGCTTAAGTTAGAAATTGTTTTTTCACTCCTAGAGTAAAAAAAAGAACCTTTATTAATTCCAACACGTTTTACCGTTGGGTTTTCAATGCCTTATAACTACTGGCGTGGTGAGGGATGTGAGGAACGTGTGGTTTAAACTTCCTTGTCCAAGGGAAGTACTCCCTGCTTACGTGAAAATGCCTCGACGACTGAGCCGAGATTTGAACTAGGGTTCTCTCGGTTACGAGGCCATCACGCTAGCTGCACGCCATGGAGCCCAGTAAATGAAAGTTTTACCTGAAGTAGGCTGTAATGTATTCCATGTAAAATTTAAATCATGTCTACTCTTGAACCCCGATCATTTAATTTTTACTGATTTTTTTTTGTATCTTGCATTTTCAACATCAAATTCTCAAACCAATCAGCCCGACTGACCTTTTATTGTCAAATTAAATATATAAACATTAGTAGGAACAAGTGTATATAACACTTTACATAAACCATGTCAGTCGCATAAATGATGTAATACTTCAACACTTGTACCTTAGATGATGACAACCTTCATTGTAAGTGAAGTTTAATGTGATCAGCACACCTAATGTAAGCATCATATATAATCAAAAACTTTATTCAGGGTAAAAATGATTTTCTTGGGGTAAATCAATTTGGTCACTTCCATCTGTGACATAAACTTGTGTAGTACGGCCGGTTGTGTTCCAAGCCTATTGTAAGTCTAAGAGGCTAATTTCTGTATAATTTTCTTGAAAATAAAATTTAAAGTACTATCAAAAGGTTATAGGTACTTGATGTTTGGTGCTTCAATAAGAATAATTCTACGAAATTATAAAATTCTGATAGCCGTGATAGATTTCATTTCTCTCGCAAAAGTCTTGTAAAAGTTCGGTAATCAAATAAATAAGTATAAAAAATTGTCAATGTGTCATTTAAAATTTGTTTTGTTCAGAAGAGTTTTTAGAGTGTAGTGATTATAAAATTTGAATAATTTTTCAGTACGAAAGTACAATTAAAAAAATTCATTATCATGGCAGATATCAGTTATATGTTTTGTTAGATGAAAAGTGGAGTAAATTGAAGAAGTGTTGAAGTATAGGTTGCTTGTTTATGCTTATGATCTCACATAAATTGTCTTAGAAAATTAAAGCTAATGTTTACTTTAAGATACCATACTACATATGGCCTTTTATTCTTCGTACAGTATTATTTTAGTGTTATTGGATAGGATTATTTTTTTATTTATTTTTTTTTTTGATGAAATCTACTTTGGAAAGGTTTTAGAGAAAAGGAGTTACATAGCAGAAAATTTCTAGTATTAATCAAAAATTAAAGCTTTTATACAATTTAAGAAATCTTTTATATTCCGTCCTAAGGAGGTTTCTTTAACTTGCCATTTCTATCATTTGGGATTGTGTGTGAGAACACACCCTGTGTATAAATTCACTGTTCTCCTAAGCCTGTACCTAATGATCCCTTCTTCTTTGGATCATGATAATCTAAGGCACTAAAGTGCTGCTATCTTTATTACTACTTTTGCTTTGTGAAATGATGTAGGTTAATTGTTAATCTTTTGTTTTGGACAATTTGTTGTTTGTTTGTTGTTTTTTGTTTGTTAATTACTGTTTTGGAATTAGGAAGATACCAATTTTGCCAGAACATCTGTGTGATAAAATGGTGCTCATCTAAATATTAACCAGAGTTCTATTTTACTTTTTGTACAGTTAAAGATTGTCAGACTTTTCCATAAAACAAAATCAAATACAATAAAAATTTCATTGTAGCTTTGTGTTTTTTTTGGAATTGAAGAATATCTATCAATCATACCTTCTTTGATATGCAGAAAAATATTATAAATATTTATACCATTTAACTAATTGGCAAAATTTGTTAATTCTGCATGCTTAGTATCAAAGATAATTGATATAAAATATTGTCATTTTAAAGTATTTTGAAAGTTTCCAAAATTCTAAAGCAATGTTATTTTTTGGAAACAATATTTGGTGCATTTCTCATTTTTTTGTGAAATGTGCCTAAATGTTTTTGGCAGGTTTTCAAATTGTTATAATCCTTGTAACTCTATTGTGCAAATATTGTCAATTTGTTACACGAGAAGATTTTATTATAACATTTATGGCAAATTAATTTATAGTATTGGCCTATCATTGCTCTCAATCTACATACAGCTTCATTCCTATTGACACTCCATTTCTTTAATCACTCTTTGTATTTTTAGGCATCATGTCCATTCCCAAGCCCCAAATTCGAGGCCTGCTGGCTTCTCTCATAAAGCGCAACATTGCCATTGCGGTGACTGCCTCTCTCCTGAGCGCAGCTGCCTGGCATGTCTCTGTAATTCAACCTAGGAAGCAGAGATATGCTGAATTTTACAGGTATGTTGGGCTATTTTATTGATTTACTTCAGAAATGATTGTTGCTTCAAGCTAACAAAATTGTCTTGCTTGTTTTACTGATAATATGTTATGCTACTAAAGAAAAGTTTCATTATTGAAAAGTATATTTGCTTGCATACTCTTGCACTTATTAACTGAACTAAGGAAACTGACTCATTTGAATTATAGCTGAGTGTCAGTAGAATGTAAATGATTCAGTTTTGCTAATTGACTCAACTTGGTGTCAATTTATCTCTGATGCTGAATGGTCTCAGAAAATGCATCCTAAGAATTAAAGCCCTGCATTTATCTTGACATTTTCCAAATTGTATGCAACCCAAGAATTATTAACTCTGCTACCCAATTTCTTATACCGGATACAGCCTCAAGTCTTCATTATATTGAACATGATTTGATTGCCTGCCATGAAGTGCCTACTGCCTCTTGAACGAATGTGAATTTGCTGCTGGTGTCTTTTATGTATTTTGAGATTTAAGTTAGCAGTTTGGACATTCTTAGTTATATTTTTTGCCAAAATTCAATGCTAATCTGATTAACTCGAGAATCTTAACAAGTTCAAAATAAAATATTGACCTCTTATTTTATAGTTAATTTTTCTTTCTAAATGGTGAACTTGAATTTTTTCCTTGTGTAGAGATGTTACATTTGTGTACCCAATTTTTTACTTTCTAGGACATACGATGAAGAGAAATCCTTCGAGCGCATGAGGAAGACAGGACTGTTCCAGAGCTGCCCTCTAGACGAGTGATGCCCACGTGACTACTTCACCTGTACTCGCTATGTAAATATAAGTTTTGTCGTGGAGCAGCACCTTGATGCTATCGGAACCTACATCCAATAAATTTGTCCTTTATTTCCTCTTATTTTCATTTCATTGTACTGCTCTGCCGTCTTCTGATAACTGGAGGAGTGCCGCGAGTGTGGTTGGGGTCCTCTCTACCAGCTCTTTGAAAGAAAAAATAGTTTATTCTAAAGTTGGTCACATACAAAGTTTATACCTTTTGGTTTTTCAGTTAGTACAATTACAGCCTTAAAATTAAAACATGAAAGTCTTGATAGAACTTCTATTTGGGATGTGCACGACTGCAATCTACATATTACGTGTGGAAGTCACGTTGAAACTTCGGGTCGTGATTCTAAATTTACTCCGGAGCACAAAAAGTGACGCGTGATTATATCAATTTAATATAGTAATTACAGAGCAACGATGGTAGTTTCTTTTCTAACCTAAATTCTTTTATACGCACGATAAACTGTAAAATTATAACAAAATTCGAAATCTGTTAAAAATTGTACAAAGTGAAATGGTAAAATAATAGAAATTGTTGATTCCAAAAATCTGTCGAATGCAAGTGTGGATCACATTGTTTTCTTCATCATTAAAACTGCGACTTTAAAAACAGTTGTGGATGTCACGTTGAGACTTCAGTTGTGAATTTTAGTTCACTAGCGTATCGCTGAGAGCGTAAAAGTGGTGATCGCGAGTGGGAACCGCAAGACGCTCTGCGAGTGACGTGTCACTCTGAGGCGGGCGTGATTTCCAGGTGCTGAGCTTAATAAATGTGAAGCCACCTGATGCAACCAGCTGACTGGGAAATGGGTGCCACTTCAACGCTGTGGAATCGACACTAGTGTATGGGTCGTGGAGGTTGAGTTCGCACATTGAAATGGGTGATGCAGACAAATTTAATTGCTGGCAGGATTTGAAGAATAAGATGCATGATGCGATGTGTAAGTAGCTTTCACAAAGTGGCGCAGATGTTGAGCAAGTGGGCGACGATCTTGGGAAAGTCAGTTGTTTAAAAGAGCAAGCGCAAAGATTGGATCAAGTTCAAATTAATCAATCTGGCATGAAAAGGAGAAAATAAACGTAAAATGTACAATGAATTACACATTTTCATTCTGCTTCGTTATCAGCTGTGCATATGTCACGTACCGAGTAGTCGGGTGTGGGAGCTCACCTCAAGTTTCTTGCAAAGGCCACTATTGAGACGTCGCACAATATAGCGTTATAAATCCTTGCCTTTAGTGAGTAATTCGCTCATATAGAAGAGCCATTTTCTTAAATGCCAACATTTATCGTTCGTTCAGTATTTCACTCAAATGTGTACCCGGGTGTAGGCAGAGCTGGGCAGCGCTACTTTGAAATGTAGCGGCCGCTACAGCTACCGCTACATGCTCTAAATGTAGCGGGTGCTACCGCTACACCCACTATATTGTAGCGCCGCTACCGCTACTGAAAATGTAGCGGCCGCTACATGTGGCGCGCTACTGCCCGCCTCTGGGTGTAGGTACCATAATCGTAATAGTTATTAGACTGCAAGTAACCGGGTTGTGTACGATGCAGATTATCGAAATATTGAATGACATTAAAAGTCGTTGAAAATAATTTTAAGCTTCGCGGGATTGATTTTTTCAACAGTTATCGTTTCGCACTCGTCCCGTGGGAATGTGAGTTTTCAGCTTACTGAAGGGAAAAGGAATGTATTTAATATGTCATCAGCTTCTCGTCTCATTCCCCCTCAGGGGGCATAGGATAGGCCATAGGCAATAGAGGTAGGTTAGTTAGGTTTGGCTATCCTATGCTATTGGGACTAGCGCCCCCAGGGGAGCACTGCTAGGGTACCTCAGCTTTAGATAGGCCTTCGGGACTTCTATCTTTCGTGCCCACTTTGCTTCCTTCCGTTTTCATTCCTTCTTCGCTATTTCTTATTTGTCTTTTCTTCCTCTTCCTTCTTAACTTGCTGTTTCTATGCGCAGGGGATCTTGTGTGGGAACACACCCTGTGCATAGATTCCCCGTTCTCATAAGTCCATACTAAATGGTCCCTACTCTTTCGATGCGGTATAGCCCTCGAGGCCGGTGCATTGCGTCTAACCCCAATAATAATAATAATAATCTCGTCTCATTCCTGTGAGAGGTCAAACCTCGACTCTCTGCCCAAGGTAATGAAGACGCCGTGCTGCGTTGGGGGAAATGACTTTGTTGGGCCGTGTCCTGTGTCTAGAAAGTTATGAAATTTTTTCACCTTTTCTACTGGAATTTTGTTCAGAATCTAACTCGCTAAATTACAAATTATCTTATAACCTAAAATATGCTTGTTAAAACGTATTTTATACTAAGCTGCCCTGTTTGGAAAGCTTTAGAGAATACTAATTCAGTTCTAGGCAATCCGGCTGTAGATGATTATTTACCTAGTTTTATGCTTCAAATGAAACATGGACCCAGATGAGAAATGCTCCAGGACCGTGAAAGACATATATCCTTTTAAAAAATTATGTGAAAAAACTCAACTGTGTTTTTTTAAGTAAATAAAAGCATCAGAACATAGACGTTAATGTTCAAAGTAAGCGAATTAAGACTTTTAATTCACTGGCGTGGTTATTCGCTCATACAGACAAAGAGAATGATGCCATTTGCCCAGTAGTGCGTGAGGGGGTCGCGAGTAGCAACCGCAAGGCGCTCTGCGAGTGATGTATCATTCTCAGGCTGGCGGGATTTCCAAAGTATCCCACAGCATGTGTAACAATTCAAGCAGATATTTGATTTAAACCAAACTTTACCTATTTTAAAATGCTGTGATTGATGGAAAACCCAGCAAACCATCCGTTATTTGAAGTTTCAATTAAGTAAGTTCAATTAAGTGTGCAGATGTGAGAAGACATTCACTTAGGTGTGCTTAATTAAATGATACTCGTATAATTCAATTACCATTCTCTGTTTGTGACTTGGCGTACAAAAAAGGAATATGTGTGATTCAAATCCCGATTTCTTCTCTGCAGAGTTAATGCAAGAGGAGAGCTCATAACGCTCAACCCCTGTTTTTAGAAGAGATCCGAATCACACAATCGCAATTGGAGTCATTGGGCTGACTCGAAATCACTCAGAAAAAAACAAAATCACTGCCTTTTCTGTCGTGCCGTTACTTTAGTATAGTATTTAAGGGATAGAAACAGTCTTATATGGAGCTCGAAGACTTAGGCTGTGAATGGGAAAAAATTGCATCCTTTCATTGTTGAGCATTATGGAGATACCATAAATGATAATACAGTGTAAAAAAGTGTAGAAAGATTTCGATAAAAAAATGATCAACTGTACTAAGTAATTTCATATTATTAATGAGTTAATGCAAGCATTTGAAATTTATTCCATTCGAGTACCATATTGCTATCAATTCATACCGAAAACCTTAGTGTAATTTGCTTTGCTACAACATGTAAGTCATCAAATTAATAATTCAGGTAATACATTTTGAGTAACATGTGAAATTCACCATTAATTGAAGTTTGCATTTGAAGGCATAAATCTACTTTTTACTGTTAAAGCACTTGTTGTATAATGCGATGTTATTTCTCTCATTCAAATTTGTCTGATACTGTGTTATTATTTAGTATGTATGCTAACATATGAAAATTTACGTTTTTATACATTTGATTTATATAATAATGGCCTTTTCTTCATATGTGGCCGGTTTCCTACGAAAATGAAGGTGCTCCTTCTCTCCGGCCTTAAAATATGGGCTGTAATAAATTTGGGGTCATTAAGTCAAGTTACTAGTTAACGCAATATTTCATAACTTTTCACCCATGTGACTATTTCTGTCATATAAACAGCGTGCTGGATAAATGTCAAGTGTTGTGCACCTGTTCTTATAAAGAGAATGCCGCAGGGCAATGCTATATGAAACATATCCATCATTTATTAAAAATGCTGACAAAAAATTTAATTACTATCGCAAAAATATTGTTTTAAATTTTGAATGGTAATTACAGCTCATTTAATCAAGGATTCCGTTAAAAACAGGAGTTCATTCTCATTAGAAGTTCTTTCAATAGCCAATCAAAAATGGCCTCACGTTAGCTGCGTCTCTTTGTGTGACAAAGGATTTGTCGGTATCGGAGATACAAACTAATTCAAGAAAAATACGGCAAAAAAATACTACTAAGGTATTCAAATATTAAATATTAATTTTACTGATCATTTTATTGACAGTTCAAGTGAGTATTTACACTTTTTGTAGAAATAATCTTCTACAAAGAGACGCAGTGTGTAGGGGCGCAGATTGATCAGCGCGTAAACACATTGCAAATGGCGGCCAATGTTATTGTTTGCGGGGCGATGTTACATAGCTAACTTATGCCTGCTGTTCTTCTAGTAATGTGAAATAATTTCATACTGAATGTGGGTATAATTCCGTGGTTATCTCAGTGAGTGTACGACTACATATGTTAAGAGTGTTTTTAGGAATTAGTGAAAATTTTTCCAGTGTAGTTGAGCTCCGTGATCAGTGGATTCGTGCCCTCTTCTTGTGAAAATCTAACGTGCTCTCTGTACCTGCGGAGGGAGAACGTTTGTAATGAAAATGTGAAATTGTACTGTGTCCATTCAGTGATTTATTGAATTGCTGGGAGAGTTTCTGCTAACGCGAAACTAGAGTAAAAATATTACGATGGTACTGTAGCACCAATGTTTTGATGGATACCTGTGGAATTACTCCGTCAATTGCTACTTTGCCTGGTGAGTCTCACAATGTAAAGGTAGAAAATGTTGAAAACTTCCGGTGACGTTATTGAAGAAAAGTAACTTGCTTTTGTTCAATTATACTTCCTTGGGTAGCCTAGAAACTGAATTCCTTGTTGTTGCATAGGTGATTTTGCATTGTTTTTTATGGATATGTTCATTGTAAATGTTTGTTTTCTTCTGATTCTAATTATTTACGTTCATTTTACCATAAATGTCAATAATATTAGAGGTCCAAGAGAATATATGTATTGCAGTCTTTGTTTTTGTACATGATCAAAACTACTAGTCACTCAAAAGCCAGGTTTGTATGGTACAGTGAAGGCTTCTCTGGCTGCTCAGCCTAGCCGTGCTGGCTTGTTAAATGGGCTTCCAAGCTTTTTTTCAATGCATATCATAATGACACTGAGTAAAGTCTAAAGTAACCTATTGAATTTTAGTTAATAAATTTACCATTTAATTGAACACCTATTTAGTGCTACTAAATTTGGCAATGAAGTAAAATGGATTGAAAAGTTTCTTCAACTGCCTGAAACAGAATTTTATAGTCATTTATTTGTTCATTGATATTGATTTATCATTGTAAGTTTTGCAGTCAGCTGTGGTTCTGTTACCTATTAATGTATTCAGTTTCTAAATTATATAATTCTTCACCATTGTTGCATTAGGTTCCATGCTTCATAAGAAAATAATTCTAATTGCCTCTTCAATAATGGATATATTTGTTTAGATACAGAAACTGTGAAGTATTTTGTTAGCTGGAAAATTTACTTATGATGAAAATTTAGAAGATGCAATTTAGAAAATTTAGATCAATAATTTCAATTTTATGAAAATGAAAAAGTATTTTTGAATTGAAATTTTTTTGCAATGAAATATTCATAGCATTAACCATGCACAATGATACTGTGATGGATCTTTAATTTTGTTCAGATATCATGAATGACTTAACAAGAAATTATTAGCCTTTCATATTTAACACATATGATCATTTTTGCATGTTGTGAAATACCTGTCTATTTTCATTACTAGACTTCTAAGGATCTAGTAGTTTATTCTTTGGTTAAAGTTCAAAATTAATATGGTGAATAAACTCAATTTTTTCATAAATTTTAATATCAATAACATTCAAGTATTCATTTTTTTACTATGCACAGTAATTAACTGAAAAAGAAGTGTACAGTAGTTTGATTGTGACAAGAGTTAATTTTCTCTACCTAATGAAAGACTTGATCTGGCCAAGTTGACAATTAGAATTAATTTATATGTTATTGATAAATTTGGTAGTATAACAAATTGAAGAATAGTATCTGATTAGTGTGAACTAATTATTCAAACATAATTTGTTTCTTGCATGATCTAAATTATTTTGAGGAACAAAGTTGCTACCCTCACTCAGGCTCACTGCCATTAATTGCATTCTCTGATATGTATAAATTTTGTCTTCCAATGTCCTGCTTATACTCCATGATATATCATCAAAAAAAGATTACACTTTAGTTTATAGTTTAAATAATTTTTGTAGTTTTCCAATAAAATTTCTTGGTTTTTGATTATGTGCTTCATATCTTGCACAAAAAAGGATGAAACCTCCCTCAGAAGGCATAAAATAAGGCATAAACAATAGGGTTAGGTTTGTTAGGTTTGTCTATCCTATGCTATGGGGACTGGTATCTCTAGAAGGCCATTTCTCTATTCCCCCAGTATCTAGGCTTTCATTGTATATCATCTATTGTGCCCACTTTTATGCTTCTTTCTATTTTCATACTTTTTTTGCTGATTATTCCCTATGATTTTTTTCTCTTCTTTTTTAATTTGCTGTTTTGTATGCATTAGGATTCATATGTGGGAACCCACCTATGAATAGATTTCACATTTTCTAAAGTTCATTCGAAATGCTCTTTTTTTTTTGCTTGTTTGAGATCACCTTTGGTATAGTTAGGTAGCTGTAATCTAACTAAAAACTAAGTGAAATCTCTGCCTATAGGACCCTGCACATATTTTCACTTACTGACATAAACTAGAAGATTTAAATGTACACTCTTGTTTTCATTAAATTGAGTGCTGTTTAGGTACTTGACTTTTCAAAATTGTTTCTTATTTAATGGTAAAATCTTAGTTTTTAAGGGTAAGTTTTCACATTGCTGGTTGGTTGGGTTTTTTGTTCGTGCAATGTCTTAAATGTGCTCTTTACTTGAGATTGTTTACTTCACCTAGCTTTTTTGGTCATATCAGCAAGTGTTTAAACAAATGTTTTGCAATTCAATTCCTTTTCAAAAGCATTTACAATTACTCATGTGAGATTTCCATAGTGCATGTCTATATGTAACTTTTTTTTTTCTATAACCTAAAAGTTTTGAAAGAAGAAAGTGACTTGTGCATAACTAGTTGGCCGTTGAAATAACATACACACTTGAACCCAAACTATTGAAAGCCCTTCCAGGCAACAGTTGGCCCTTCCCCTGTCTGGGGGTATAGGATAGGTCATGGGCAATTGTTATACAAGTTTGTATATAGTATGCTATGGAGGCTGCATCCACAGAAGGACTCTATTAGGTTATCTCAACTTTAGTTAAGCTTTCAGGATTCTGTGCTTTATGCTCACTTTGCTTTGTTCTGTTTTCATGCATTCTTTGCTCATTGTTTTTTTATCTTTTCTTCCTTTTCCTTCTTGGCTGGCAGTTTCTGTGTGCAGAGAATCTTGTGTGGGACGCACCTTTGCATAAATTACACATTTTTGTTTCTGTACCAAATGATTTTTTTGTACTGAATGGTCTCTTTTTGGATCACATTTCATGTTTGTATGGAGCTTTAAATTAACTAATAAATATAATCTACAAAAAATTCATTATACAAATGAAATAATTTCTGAGAAATTTGTTTGTCTTGAATTTTTATGAGTGTAGGTTTAAGTTTTGCTGTACCTGAAAATCAATGTTTTTTAAATAGTTGGTATAATTTGAGCTTTTATGTTCTTTAATAGTAAGATTTTCAACTAATGAGCCTACAAATCATAATGAATAACTACCAACAGTTAATTGTAAGCCTTTTTCTTTTCTCTCAAATAAGAAACAAATCTTCCTTCACACCTGTTGAATGATTGTCATTAGGCAGCAAAATGTGAGCCCCTTTGCTTGAGCCCAAGAGCTGAAATTCCTCCATGGTTAGAGTTGAGCTATATAGTAAAAAGTATAAATTAACTAAATAATAGCCAGAATTTTCGCAAATTGCAGGCAGAGAGGTAACAGTTTAGGCAAGAAGTAGAACAAACTGCAAATTATTTGTTAACTGTGGAGATCTTCATTTTTCATACATGCATACATTTATAAGGAAGTTAAGAAGATATTCTTATCACATTCAAATGATTTAATGCTGCCTATTATAGTATCAACTATTCAATTTACACTATCAAAATAATTATTAGATATTCATGTAATTCTTAACTTTTTAATTGTTAAGATATTAGTATGTAGTAGTGAATGTTAAGATGTTGTATTCCTTCAAAATGGGATGATGAAAATATCTTTCAACTAAGTTTTTAGTTGAAATATATGAAATATATTGTTGTCAATATTGAAATACATCTTTATTCATGTTTATCTGCTTTGTGTTGACTAATTTGTAGTGTTCTTGGTGAAAGAAAGTTCTCATATAAACAACCTGGTGCCAGTAAGGAAGTCTTCATATAAACAAAACTGGGAGCTAGTTAGGAAGTTCTCATACAGACAGAACATGGAGCTAGTAAGGAAGCTCTAATATAAATAGAATTTGTAGCTAGTAAGAAAGTTATATAAACTGGACCTACAGCCAGTGAGCATATTTTCATGTAAACCGATCCTGGAGCATTTGTGGAAATGGTGATATACTGATGCCAAAATTCTTGCTGATACCAAAACCAATTTGTTTTTTGCTAATGCCAATTTCAATTATTTATTATTTAGAATAATTATCAGATCACATAAATGGCAAGTCAATGGTTTATATATGTGTAAATAAATGGTATTTAAATACAAAAATAGGATATTTAAAGAATTTCAAATTAAGCTTCCACCCTTGAAAAATAAAAGTTCTATCCAATGATTTTAACATCAAGGCTGTGTGATAAGTGTGACACTCTGTGAAGTACTCACAGATGAGGTAAATAATTATCAGATATCCTACTAACAAATTCATAAAAAATGTAGACTTACCAATTGTTCTCTGTTGCATGGACATAGAAGTTACAAGCTTTTGAAGATGATTTCAAATTATTCGAACAGCACCGTGATGTGGCCAGCACCAGATGCCACACGTACTCACACACTCGTATTGGCTAAACTACATTCTGCAAATAATTTCTGTTTGACATTTGTATTCAAATTTCAACATATGATCTGGCCTTATGCAAGTTCAAATTTCAACATATGATCTGGCCTTATGGCAAAATTAGGAAATTTCTAAGTCATCTATGAAAATAAGATGAAGCCAAGTCTCAAACAGGATGAAAAAACTTAGGGTACCAGTGTCAACTTATGTTTTGTGTTACGACCTTTTGTATGAAGCTGCCATGTACGATTGGCTCAACTATTCAAATTATTGTAATACTGAAATGTGTTCTGACCCAGTTTGACTAGAAAATATTTCATTACCATGAAAGGAAAGAGTCTTCAGTATTTCAATCCATGTAGATCTTAATGCATGCATGTGAAACATCAATAATGATTACACTGAAAGAATATGACAACCACATTCACTACATTGCTAACTGTAACTTTGACGCACAACAAAACTGATGGCAAATCGGTTCAAGTATAGTGGGAACGATGTTTCCATATAGGGTAAATCTATTTACTATGGTTTTTAGCTTGATTTAAATAGACATTACAGTATTTCTCATGATCAGGACACAAGCTTTTCTTCATAATGTGGTAGGGTCATTTCTTGCTAAGAGTATGAAGATTTATTCTAAAATTTCTTGGAACACAATTTTTGTTTTTCCACCTTTTTTTACTATGCCGTGCATGTTCTGTATTTGTTTTCTTTGAGCATTATATCCATGTTGTTCAAAAATGCTGATTAGGTTATAAATCATTTGAAGGTTGTAGTGGTGCCTGCACTATCTGTGCAGTGCCTCTATCACATACCTGTTTGATCTGGTCTGTTAATTCCAGCCTGGCTTCCTGGTGAAATGCATTGTTTTCAGTTCACCAAGTACAGGAGGATCTGTTAGCTCTGGCTTTATAGCTGTGCAGATGTATATTTTTAGTATATATGAAATATTATTATGCTATTATGATTATGATCAAAACAACAGAAATTTTTTAAGGTAACCTGAACAGTTATCACTTTAGTGCTGTTTTCAGAGTGTGCAAATTTTCATATTAACACTTTGAGCATGGCTTGCGTTGGGCATTCTTATGGTGGTATGACCCTCTGTGGGACACACCGCAGTTACTGTGTTGAGCATTATGCTTTTGATGTGGTTTCCTTGAACAAGAGTTAAGAAGCTGTTATACGATTGAGGTTCAGTCAACAGTGTGGGAGTGCTTATGCCATATGGCCTAAGTACTATGTGAGAATGAGGTGCCTATCAAAGAAGACTAATGTTTAGCAATTTGGTGGAAGTATTTTGCCTGTACAGTAAGGGTCTGAGAAATACTTTGGCACACCTACCATGGATTGCAATCTGGTTAAATTGAATTTTTTGCTTTGACTCCAGCCTTTATTTATGTGCAAATTGATTACAGTATGTGTAATCCAACAATTAATCCTGCAGGAAAATCTTACTTGATCATATGCTAATTGCTCAGTGGTAGTGAATGTGGTGATGGGTGAGTTCCATTTACTTTTTTGGTTTTATTTGGGGTCTTCATGATAGTGTATTTTTTTATAAATTTTATTGGTGAAATTCTGCTTAAATGCATAATAGTACATATGTAAACACTATGATTGAAGGCATGCATGTTTTTTATCTCCTAGTGTATTCAACATCTTGTTAATGCCCCCATGTGACAAGGTGATTGTGGATATCTGCTTTTATGAATGAGCATTGACATCCAATGCAAGGTAGAGGTGAAGCTTGGAAAATTGATGAATTTTTTGATTTTTTACCTTATTCAGATATCTTGAAGCTCCTGTTTTTATTTATTTGTATGTTTATAGGGAATGAGTGTACTTTCTTGAAGCTGTCTAATAACAGAAAAAATCTATTGTGTGTGCAATATCCATTTCGTTTGTGCTCACATGGTGCTTCAAGTTGGTGGCTGGGGGGGGAATAACCATTCTGCAGGCTACTATTTGAATCATTTCATGTGTGAAATTTATAGGTGATCATTATGTTAAATGATTTTACTGATAATTTTTTGTAGACTAGCATTAATGATTGATACAATAGTAATTTCCTAAACCAGTTGTTGGATGAAATTTTAACTATATGTAATTCTACTCCTGAAGTTTTTACCTGATAAAAATTAAGACTTGAAATAATTTTCTATGAATTCATTTTATGGATGTTTGACAAGTTCATTGATTCATAAGCCAACATTTGAACAACCAGTTCTAAATTTTATGTCGTAGGAGCTTCTATTTTTTCTCATTTTTATTGTTGCATTGTATGTATGACTTTTGTTCTTAGGCAAAATCAAGTTGCTTCATACAGATATTCATTTTTGTACTAAAAGTTTCATATTCATAGAATACATGATAGTTATTCCATTATAGTTTAAAAATTTAAAGACTTGTGTTCCTAGAGGTGGGGAGGTGAGCAGCATCTGCTGTTGAGTAACAAATACATAGGCAGAAAAAATTGATCAATGTTCTGTGTGAGCTCTGCAAACTACATTGAAATTAAAATCCTGAGCCTTCATTACATTTCCCTATTGTGTGAGAATTTGGTTTTTAACCTTATTAACCATATTTTCACCAATGTATTTTTCAAGTGAGCAAAATGTTGAATAAAGTCTTATATATAATATGAGCTTGCGTGCAAATGCACTCTGGTTTTGAAAAAGACAATAAAAATTTGAAACTAAACTGGATTACATCTAATGACCATGATGACTCATAAAGGCACTGGGTTTTTGTAGAGTTTAGCATACATTGCTGGACATTGTTCAAAGAAAATGAGACTTGGCTCAACTGGGGGGTTGATTTTATTATATTCTGATATTTTCCCTTGTCAAATGTAATAAGAATGTTATTTGTTTCATTGAGTTTAGGATAATGAAGCAGAAATTGTTTCAATACTTGATACCTTTGTGAACTAGAAAAATCATTTACATGAATTGAGCTTGCATGTGCACTAGGGGCCAAAATCAGCTCTGCGCAAGTTGTTCACTCCGTCAGGATGCTGTACATCCACTTACAAAGGCACAGGGACAAATTTGAAATGTGTAAAAAATAATTTTTTTTGTGTGTACATTGCTTGGTGAACTTCTCATTGAATTTTGTGTGTTGTTTCACTTTTATTTGATCTTTCTTGGATTACTTAAAAGAACTTCATTTGCAGCTATGAGTGGACGTGTGCTCTGCAGCTTGCCTTCCTCACGAGGCAAAGATGGTGAAGAGATGACAGCGGTGATGGGCTGCAGCCATGGTAGCAGCAGCAGCAGCAGCACAGAGGAGAGTGGTGCGGTAGAAGAGGAAGAAGAAGATGCTCGAGAGACTACAATGGTGCTGACATGCGAAGGAAATATAACTGATCCCAATCTCAGCACAAAACTCGAGTGTCTCATGCATCGTCTCCAGCAGTTAACGCAGTGTGGTAAGCAATGTTGGTCTTACGTGAATGTAATTATTCAGCCATGGTGTGCACTGTTGTATGGTGGAGTCTGGTGTGCTTCAAATAAAATTTTATTCATTAGAAACTACTTTTATGGTTTTGCTGACCTTTTTTTTACACAGAGCCTGTAAGGAAGTTATATGAACTGAACCTGGAGCCAAAAATAACACTTGTGTAATTGCCATGAAGATGAACTCCCTTGAACAGGAGAGGTGAAACTACAAGCCCAATGTTGAGGATGTATATTGGTTGAGCCTACCAAATCTAAAATTTCCCTATTCAGCACCTTTAATCTGGCATGTTTTTCTTATATAGCTACTTTTGTAGTCCACAAGGTGACTGTTATAAAAATTAGGAAAATTTTAGGGGATTTTGGGTGAAAATCTTGGCACCTCCTGTGGTCCAGAATTTTTCATGGTCTGATGCTCCTTTAGTCTGGAAGATACCGGGTTTGGGAAGTTCACCCTGGATTATGTTAGATACTTTGATCTTGGGTGTGAAACAACCAGCCTAACCAAAATTGTAAGTTAGATACTTTGATCTTGGGTGTGAAACAACCAGCCTAACCAAAATTGCAAATTTGCAGAGCGTGTTCCCAAAGTGCACGTAGTGGAGCCCTGGAACAGTGTCCGTGTCACCTTCTCCATCCCACGAGAGGCTGCCAGGAGGCTGCACCTGCTGGCCCAGGCCGGGGAACCTGCCCTGCGCAGCCTGGGGATCTTGTCTGTGCAGGTTCAGGGAGACCAGGTCAGTCATTTGCTCCTTGGTGTTTCATTTCATGTTTTTTGTATTGTGCGTGTTGCTTTGTGCAACCCTTCAAGGGGCCCAGTATAGGCAGTGAGGTTAGGTGAAGTTTGTCTATCCTATGATGAGGTAACTGGCGTCCCTTAGGAAGAGTCAATGTTTGGTTACCTCAGCCATAACTAGGCCTTCAGGACTTCTATCTTTTATACCCATTTTGTGTCTTTTATTTTTTATGCCTTGGTATCTCTTCTGTGTCTTTTTTTTTCTCTTCCTTAACTTGCTGTTTTATGCATAGGGAATCTAGTGTGGGGACACACCTGTGCGTAGATTTGACATTTTCTGTAGTCCTTGCTTAATGGTTCCTTCTCTCTTTGCTTGTGTTGTATCACATTTCATTTGGATAGAGAGCTTTAAACTATGTAATATGTGATTAATCAAATGCATTGGGAAATTATAGCTATGGATTTGTGCATTTGGAATTATAGCTATGGATTTGTGCATTTGAAACTATAGCTATGGATTTGTGCATTTGAAACTATAGCTATGGATTTGTGCATTTGAAACTATAGCTATGGATTTGTGCGCTTGGAACTATAGCTATGGATTTGTGCGCTTGGAACTATAGCTATGGATTTGTGCGCTTGGAACTATAGCTATGGATTTGTGCGCTTGGAACTATAGCTATGGATTTGTGCGCTTGGAACTATAGCTATGGATTTGTGCGCTTGGAACTATAGCTATGGATTTGTGCGCTTGGAACTATAGCTATGGATTTGTGCGCTTGGAACTATAGCTATGGATTTGTGCGCTTGGAACTATAGCTATGGATTTGTGCGCTTGGAACTATAGCTATGGATTTGTGCGCTTGGAACTATAGCTATGGATTTGTGCGCTTGGAACTATAGCTATGGATTTGTGCTTTTTGAAATTTCAGCTACATTTTTGTGTTTGGTATGACCTGGAATAGTGAGTAGATGTCACACTAGATTGAAGCTTCTTTGAAGCACTAGCTTTTTTTAATGAGTTTTAAAAGGTCAGTGCTTCTGAAAAAGAAGTTCTAAGCCTAGTTGTCTTTGCCATTCAGGCTTCTCACGTGTTCTTTCATTGGTAGTGTTCTCACTGCCCTAATATATGAACCCACACTAAGTCTAGCAATATTCTCCTTGAAAGTTGAGTATTTCACTAAGATATTGTGTCTTGTCAGGTGATATCTCTTCGACTAGCTGGGAACAGCAGCAGCAACGAGGGCAGCGAGGTTGTGCTCAGGGCCATCGACGGACCTGTGTCCAGCAACGTGATGGAGCGCATCTCGGGCCTGCTTGGGTCTTCTGGTGCCACCAACCACGTGCCTTATCACCACCACGTTCACCTGCCCTCTCAGCAGACACTGCAGTACAGAGCTGCTCATCCTCAGCCTGGACCACCGTTTCCTTATGGGCAGCAGAGTGTTGCAGCTGGGGGTGGAGCTGCGGCGTCTGCTGCCGCCCTCCAGCCTCATGGGGCTCTAGTGGCACGCAACGCAGCCCTGCACCACCGCCCTGCATATGGAGCTAACCATCAACCACCTCCGCCCCCACCCCCACCTCCTTACCCTAATGCTGATCTCCACCAAAGTCTTCCCCACGGCTCTCAACCTTCCTCTTCTTTTATTGTGCACAACACAGCCGACCAGACAGTTCCTACATCTTCTCAACCTGTGTCCAATTACCGGCTTGCATCTGTGGCTGGCTCTCCTGCCATGCTGGGAACGGCTGTTGCATCAGCTGGAGGTCGACACGTTATTGTGCGACCGCCTCCGCCAGCACAGCAAGCCCAGCTAATACACCACCAGCAGCAGCAGCAACTGCCGCCACAGCACGTCACTTCACCTACTGCTACGAGCTCAGCGCCTCCTGTTGTCACCGTCACGACTAAGGGCAACGTGGTCAAAAATAGTCCTTTGTTGGTAGAACTTTTACAGCAGCCTGATCAGCCTGCTCAAACCAAAACGGTAGCTGACCTGGGGGTTGCTTCAAGTCACTTGACCAGTTTGGCTGCCAACCATTACAGTGGGAGCAATGCAAATACACAGTCGCATCTTCTGCACCGGCAGGGAGTCAACTCTTCTCTCAATCAATACAGCAGTACGACCAAAAGCAAAGATGGCCTTACTACACATCAGCTTGTATTCTCTGGGGGCTCTGTTATAACGAACGCTCGTGTTCCTGTACCTGGGGGCCTACAACAGCACCCTCAAGCCACAGGGAAGCCTCCTCCTGTCGTGTCAGTAGTTGGGGTCCAACCTGTACATCAAGCTGCTATCGTTTCATCTTCTGGAATACCAGTTGCGAGTGTTGCAGTTTCGGTGGGCTTGTCAAGAGGACCCAAGCTTCCTTATGCAGTGACCCACATGTCTGCTGTGTCAAGCGCAAGTGGCTCTATGCAGCAAGCTTCAATTTTACCCCAACGCTCTAATATTCCTTCTGTGGCATCCAGCAGTAATGTTTCAGTGTTGCCAGGACCGGCAGCTGTCGGTGCGGCTGCTTCTCCCTCTCCCGCTATTAGCCCTACTCCTTCTTTGCCGTCTCCTCACCCCTCGTCCACGCCTGGCATCACTCAGGCTCCCGTGTCGAGCATGCCAGTGTTTTCCAGTAACCACGTCACCGCCCTCACACCACCTCTCACTCCTTCCAATCAGCAGGTTTTGTCCAGTACTTCTGGAGTTGCAGTGAGCAATGGCACACCTGCTGCCTCTTTTAGCGATGCTCCACTGAGTTCTTTATCTACAGAATCGCACTCTGTTTTTACAGCTTCTGTGTCTACTAGTGCTTCTACTTCTAGTTCATCTATGGAAACAAAAATGAACAAAGTGCCGTCTCCTAAAATGGTCGGTAGCAAAGAAAGCCAGTACCTCATCAATCCCAACACGGGCCTCTTAGAACCTCGGCACAACACGGACAGTTCAGATTCAGAGTCGGACCAACGCCCCTCGTCCCCCATTCAGAAGAGCTATTCCCAACTTCATCAACCACTTCAAGCCCTTTCTAAGGCGTCATCTTCCTCTTTTTTGTCTGACCAAACCTCTTCAATAGCTGACCAGTCTCCTGTTGAAGGTTTGGAGAACCTGCCTTTGTCAGCAGGTACGGAAGAGAAGAGCAATGAAGGGGCGGTCATGGAAAGTCTGGACGCTGATCCCGTTGTGGGAAAGGAGAGTATTCACTTACCTACATCTTCTGTAGAAGCTTCCAAATTATCTTCTTTTTCTTTGAGTCAATCGGAACATTCAAAGGAGGAAAACTCCGGTAACTCTCCCTGGGAGGACAACAACAGAATAGTGACCACTCCAGGCACGGGGGAACTGCGCCTCAAGCTCAAGCTCGGCAAAGAGCGAGTGGCTCAGAAAGTTTTCAAGCCCAACCTTGCCAAGAAGCTCGAAAAGAAAGACATGTCAGGGAACCTTAATTCTGCAAGTCAAGCGAGCAATGAACAAAGAATACCCAAAATTCACATAAAGTTTGGATCTCATACCTCGGTAATAGTGAAAGCTGAAGAGAAAGAGAAAAACAGAAAGCTGCTTGACCAGAATAGAGATGATAGAAAAAGGAAAGGTAGCCGTAAGAAAGCTCGCATTGGTGATTGTGATAATGATAGAACTGATTCTCTGAGATTGAAGCCAAGTTGTGTTTCCGACTCCCTCAAACTCAATGATGCCAAGAGAATGAAGTTAGAGATTGATTCTGATGATGTTTCAAGCATGAGAATCAAAGAAAGTGCTGACAGTAGAACCAAGGGACCACGAACTTATGAAGATAGGTATTCAAATAAAGTAGACAGTGTGAAAGTAGCTAAGTTTGATTCTAAGCTTCGTACTAGACCTAAAATAAAGACACATTTGCGTAAGCTGGGCGGTATTAATAATATTGGTGAACTAACTAGTCACAAAATACTAGAAACCCTTCCACCTAGTATAACTAAAGTGGCAGCGATGCACACGCAACAACCTCATCGCAATCCTACCTCTTCATGTTCTTCCTCATCTTCAAATTTCTTCGGCTCAAGTGATCAGTCAGTGAGCAGCCCCCTGAACGACCTGTCACCGAGCTTGAAGGAGTCCAGTTCAGGCGTCGCCGGCAAGTCTCCTCTGCTAAACGGCGACCTCAGCCACAGCGACAGAGGGGCGATCTCACGAGTGCTGCAGTCGAACGCCTTTTCAGAGCTCACGTCGGCAGGCAAACTGACCATCAAACGCAAGCCCAGCGCGGCAGAGAACATCAGAACTCCTGCGTCCCTCAGCCTCCTTAAGAAAGAAGCAACTCACTCTGATCCCAAGCGGAAACTGAGTAAGATTCTTATTTAGTTTCTAATAGCACTGCTTTTGTGTAAGCATGTTCTCTACCTTATTTTTATTAAGTCTTCACTGCCGAAATTATTTCCTAGTTGACTGACATTGGTTTATTTTACACATATTTACTCTTGAAGGCGCTTCTATGCTACATGGGGTGTAAAATAAACAAAAACATTTGAACAATATTTTCTGTTGGCTTACCGCATTTTTGTTAACATGGACACATAGCATGCATAAAAATGATTCCGTTGAGTGTACCTAGTTTGACACTTGGGGCAGTAATGAGTTCTTTGAGATAGGCGACAGATCTTGAAGCGCCAGCTACCAATGGTTTGCTGCTACTACGATCCTTTCTAGGATTCGACTACTGCAATTCCCAGTAAACTGTTTCCATGTTGGATGAGCTAGTGTGTAGCTGCCAGGGGAGGGACGGCGCTGTAGTTAAGTCGCATTGTGCTCACAATCTGAGACCTCTGAGGGGGCATAGGAGAGGCAATAGTGTTAGGGTAGTTAGGTTTCTCTACCCTGTGCTATGAGAACTGGCGTCCCCAGAGGCGCGTTGTTAGGATACTTCACCTCTAGCTAGGTTTTTAGGGGACTTGTATCTTTCATGCCCACTTAGCTTCTTTTCATTTTAATGCCTTTTTCGATGCCTTTAATTAAACTTTTCTTCATCTTCCTTCTTAACTTATTGTTTCTATGCATATGAAATCCTCTACGGAAACTCACCACGTATCCGAAAGTCTATACTAAGTGGTCCTTCTTTGTCACTCTTTGGATGACTGTTCATGTGGATGTTGAGTTGTACAAAACAAAAACCTAATTTAATGTCAATCTATAAGAGCTGGTGCTGAGCTCTCTCAATGTCTTTCGATATTCGTTTCTTCTAGTGGTGGCAGTTGCCTTTTTCTGACGGTTGAGGTATTCGGTAATCGAGCTCAAATTATGTTTGAGTCGCAATTGTTTGCATTATTGATGAATTGAGTGTGTTCGTGTAGTACAGAGCCGAACATTTTGGGCTGGAAGAGTACTGCATTGGTAGTTGTTTAGTGTATATGCCCTGCAGGGGGCGTAGAATAGGCAGTAGGGTTAGGTAAGTTAGGCAAGTCTATCGTATGCTGCCCCTCAGGGGGCATAGGAT
>VOMN01048333.1:0-16674 GCA_014899125.1 Orchestia grillus | reverse complement strand
CCACTTACACCTAGTCACCACTTACACCTAGTCACCCCTTACACCTAGTCACCACTCACACCTAGTCACCGCTTACACCTAGTCACCCCTTACACCTAGTCACCACTTACATCTAGTCACTATTTACACCTAGTCACCACTTACTCCTAGTCACCACTTACGAGTCTGTCAGGTGCACTGAGGGACCGCAACTGTCGGCGTGATGTCTAAAGTCACTGTGAAGTGAATCTGTGGCACACCCGTGAGCTCAGCCAAGCGCGTATGGAGATAAAGTTGAGTCTCTCCACAGTAGGGGGCTTCATACTGCCTATGCACATACACTGGCACCAATACACAACATTGCTGAACATCGTCTTAAACGGATCCTGGTCCCTCACCTTCGAAAAACTCCCTGAATTGAACCTAATGGGAAAAATAGTTTTGACAATCAACTGGGGGCGGTACGCACAGATCAACTACGATAATTATTTCATCTCCAAATCAGTAGGTCTTAGCCAAAATAAGGCAGACAAAAATACATATGTTTCTAATCACGGAAAAAACTATGGGACTATTATAATATACGCTAGCAACTTTTTTTCTCAAACTGCGTTATACAAGGTTAAGAAGGTAACCATTACGGCTAAAGAAACGCTCTTAAAATTTTAGATTTTCGGTTAAAGATAAATAATTTGAACAGATTAGATATACTCTAAAAAATAAATAGCTTATTAATCAATTTTACACGTTAAAGAAACTGCACTAACAAATCTGAACCTGAGACCAGTAAAAGCTTTTTCTGCATGGCCTTGAAGAAAAAATGCTCTCACACTTTCTAACATTTATATCTATGAATGATAAACAGTCATATCTTCACACTCTACAGTATCACAGACTTTGTGATAGTGCATAAGAAAATACTTTCATGCTGCCTGCCGCGTCGTTCAAAGAATATTAAACGAGAAAAATCAACACGTGAACAATAATTTGTCCTAAATTATATCTCTGATGTTAATGGATACAAATAATTTTCTTGTCATCTATTTACCAACAATGGGTATAATTTTTCCCCACAGTCCCTCACCCCTCGGTAAATAATTATTTGTCGGGGGTTGAGGGATTTGGGGTACTAGTTATAATTTGTACCCCAAATAATTGGTGATGGAATTTCTCCTGAAACGGTTCTCATCATATTTTATTTCATACAAAGATTGACACCTTTTACGAAATTAAATTCATATGATTTTTAAAGCGCAATATTAAAAAAGTTCTGAACAAAATAACTCCAGATTAATTCGTTGCATTTTTGCTCCGTAGAAATGCATATTACAATGCAGAGATACTTAAATCCTGGTTGCATTTTCCGTAGAGTTGAATCATTTCACACCTGAATTTGTCTTATGTTTTAGCCCACAAATTATGCGCATATTTTTGAACAAGTTCACGGTCTTTCTGTCAGATAAGTATACAATTCGGCCAATTCATGCTGGAACTAAGATTGGACATAGCACATGAACAACTTTGGCGGTCAGCAGCACATGTGAAATATAAACAGCAAGAGCAAGGAAGATTTCAAAATACCATGTGAAATGTTTCCTGCAACAGAATGGAGCATAGTTCGGCCGCCGAAAATTTACCGCAGTGAAGAACGAGAAGAATTTGGAACCCCTTTAGAGAACTTCCAATTCGCACTCATGAAACTACAATTCTTCGACAGCCAAACATAATGAATGGGTTTCCTCGGCAAGGCCTAAGAAATCGCTCTGGTTTTTATCGCTCGGAAGAACTTATGCCATGAGAGGCGCTCACGAAGACCCGACGTCTTGCATCCGAAACAAAAAGTTGTACAGCGGAGGCCTCCAAGCAAAGCGAACGCGCTGTCAACATTAAAAAAGTCCAAGGTTTTTGGCTTGTCTTTTGACCGAAGATTGTAACTAAAATAGAAAACAGCCCTAAATAGCTTGGCGCATTAGGCTCGAGAGCGAATGCTCTTTCAGAGTCGTAGCTTTGCAATTTTTCTTTCCAGCGCACAAATTTAAGACAAAGTTAAGGCGGGCTTGCGGACGACTTGGTTTTAATTCTTCAGGTGGATACTGCCGTACTCTTGCTTAGACTTGAATGTAAGGAATGGTTCTTTGAACACAGCAGGAACAAATGAGAAACACGATTCCTAGGAAATTAAAGTCTTTGTACTCTGGGAAATTAGTAAGAACTTGTAACATCATTATTTTGAACATTTTTACAGTTTCAAACATGAACTCACTTGCGTCTTATGGCAAGCACTTCGCAGTAACTGCTTTGTAGTTTAATTTCTAGTCCTCTTACATCCAATCCATCATCAAGAATGCTAAATTAAGCATGAAATGTAATTTATCATATTTATTATATGGAAATTGGCCATCCTTTTTAAGAATACATGCGCTCAAACGGATGACAATCATGCTTGTGAAATGACCTTGATTTCTCAAAAACGAAATGAATAATTTGAGTAATACCGACACTGATAAAACTAAAATCCCTTCTTCGGAAATTTTATCGCGGAGTGAAGTGGCTGGATGAAACCAAGATGCGGGCAATTTTTCCTCACTTGCATGTGTTTCGTGACGATCATCAAGGAAGCATTGAAATGTAGTAATCAAAATTCATTGTGTCTTGACGCTGAGCAAAAAAAGACCAGTTAATAAATTGTGTGGCAAATAACTGAAGATAGATACAGAAAAGCCAAGGTGGGAAGTTTTACGTCTTTTTTCGAAAGAAAGGAAAAAATTTTCTTCCTGGTTTCAAACAATTCAAATAACTGAAAATTTGAATTAGAAAAAAGAAGTCCAAACTAAATTTTCTAACTCTAAGCTTCATCTCAAATATAAAAGAGGGTAAAATCCATTATTGATTTACTAAACATTTCATACACTACAGTAATTCAAAGGTGCAGTATTCACCCGTTTTACATTTGCAACAGTTATTTCTAAAACTGTCATTTAAGAGCGGCGTGCAATCTATTTTTTTAATTTACACTGAAAATAAAATTAATTTAATTCTAAAACTCGCTAAAACAAGCTCTAATAAAATAGAAGTGCAATAAAAAAGAAATTTCGTAGTAGTTTTTTACGGATAAATTACCGCAAATGGCTATCGATAACATCGGTAAAAATACTCTTCCATTGAACGATGAACAGTCACTGTTATTGATAACAGTAGTAAAAACGAACAACAATAGAAATCTTTTCAGTGATTTGATATCACGTTCCTTCGAAGTAAGAGAGAAGACTCATCTGATGACTTCCACTACATTTGCGTTGATAGAACACATTGAAAGTCTAAGTTTGCCTTAACGTACGTTGCGACCCCCACACAATGCGTGCGGAACAAGCATGCAGGCCGCCAATTGCCCTTGACAATCTCTCCAACGATTGTAAGAAGCAGCCCTAGTGCCGCAATATTATAAATTAAAGTTGTTTGAAAGTTCTTAATAGAGACTTCAAAAGTCGCCGGCGGAACAAGCACCTCTTGGGTAAACACGCCTCCGTCGTAGGAGCGCAATAATTAATTTTGCTTCGAGCGATGAGAGCTTTCGCAAAGCCCGGAATTCGGACGGGAAATCTTTAAAGGGGTGATCTGAAGGTAGTCATCTAAAAGGGGCTTTCTGAAGAGGGTATTCTGAGTGGAGTATTCAAAAAAAGGCTATCTGAAGGGAGTATTTCAAATGGGTGTGCTGAAGAGAGTAATCTAAACGAGGTATTCTGAAGTGGGTGTTTAAAAAAGGATTTCTGAAAAGTTTTCCACACAGTGCTCTCTGAAAAGGGTATTTTGAAAAGCATTCTGAAAAGGATTATCAGAAGAAGCGTTTGAGGAGGATTTTGTATATAAGAGGCTTCATGAAGGGGGTCTACTGTACGGAGTATTCTGAAGATGACTTGCAGAAGAGGTGTATTGAAGAGAATATGCACAAGGAAAGCTCGAAAGTTCAGAAAATTACGTGCAGACCAGGCATACAGAAGTCTTGCATGACGTTGACGCTCAAGAGAAATTCTGAAGAAGACGTTCAGAAGAAAGATCTGAAGCCAATGTTCTGAAGGTGACGTGCAGTAGAGGCGTTCCAAACAGAACGTTCTCAAGAGAAGTTCTGGTGGGTGCGGCTTGAAAATGACGGGTGGAAAAAAACGTTCTAAAGAGAAAGCACAAGAGGGAGTTCTGAAGGTTAGGTTTGAAGATGACGGGCAGAAGAGACGTTCTGAGGGGATTACGCTGGAAGGGAGTCTCACTTTACGGTGCTAGACAAAGTTACAGCAAAAATCTCCTCCCTAAAATGGAAGCGAGTTCAGCTGCTACACGATTCAGTTTTACAACAATTATCAACAGATATCCGTGTCTGAAAATTCCTATGGTTAAGAACTCTTATGCTTAAGAACTAAGTTCTAAAAAACTATTACGATAAATAAAAGCCACATGTAATATGTTAGTATCTCCCTTTTTAATTTCCTAAGATTTAGATTGTGGTGTACACTTCAGGAAATATTCCTTATCTTAGGAATAAATTTAGCTCTACATGATTACTGGGTGATTAGATCTACAAACGAGTACTTTCATCACAGAAACACTCTATGAATTTGCTAGTCATTTTACCTCAGTGGCTAATTAGTATGTATGCATTTTGCTCCTAGAAAATTGAAACCATGTTCAAAATGCCCTTTCTTAGATATGATATCAATAATACGAATCGTAGAAGTATAATATTAAAATAAAGTTTCATAGGAATAAGGGCCGTTTTGTATTGCGTTGCAATAAAAGGAAATAATACCTAATTGCCCTTGACGAAAATCATGTTTAATACTCTAATTAATTATCATAAATAGCAGTAACTCATAAAAACGGAGGCAAACCTGAACCACAGTAATACGTGGTGACCTCTTCTAACAATTTTCATTACACTCAGTTCGCGAACTCACCTTATTAAAAAAGCCACACGAGATGAAAATAACATTAGGTGGAATGCCACCTTTTCCTCAAAAGTTTAAACTACAAAATTAATCAATTGGATTAATGCGTTTATTTCCCACTCGTTCTTTTTCTCTTCAATAATTGTATTCACATTTCGGGGGTCACATTATCGTGTGAAAGGATCCATCAACTTGCAAATTTACACGAAAAAATCATTCAAGGGAACCGTTTTCACTTATTTCTCCCCCCTGTTCATACAATACTTGAATATTACATTGGGGACAATATTATTCTCATATCGTCCTCATATTCCTTCCATCAATCACACCAAGTTTTCAAATCTCACCCTAGATTTATCTCGCTCTGCAGAACCTGGGCAAAAAGTGCAGGCAACGTCGAAAAACGGTTTGAGATTAACACTCTTGTACAATCGTCTGCTAGATCACGGAAACGAGAGCACTGAGAAGCTTCTTCTTCTGTTACGAAGCAATGCTCACAACACAACCCTAGTGTGAGAAGTAAATGTCAGGGGACATTATAATTTACATCAAAAATAGAATAATACATCCTCCATACACATAGATGTTCGAACTAAGTAACCATGTTTTTATTCATGAGGCTCACCTATGCATCTTCAGTGCCTAAACATTCCCATAATTATGTTGAACAATTGAGATGGTACACATCATGTTAAAAATGATGTAATATTTTGTAATAAAATTCGAAGCTCAAAGAAGTAAAAATAACCTTACAGCCAAGTCCTTTCTTGACATGGAACGTCCCTTGTTCAAGAACAACATGGCAAAATTTAGCAATGTTTTTAAGCTAGTGAAATAATAGCGTAAGGTACGAATCAGTTGTACACGAACATAATGACGAGTATCTCGGGAATGTAGTGACTCGAAAGCCTACAAACAGGTGCAACCCCAGCTTTTAAAACAAAAATGAACTGCATATAATGTGTTAATAAATTTACTTCTTCCTCTGAAAGTTTTTACCGAGCTTCATTTGCCCTCCTACGCGTTGAAAATTGATGATAAATTTTATTGATTCAACGGATCATTGTATTGTCAAAGTAAGGATACGTACAAGAAATGCGTTCTCAAGGTGTTTTTTACTATCAGTGCAGAGGCAGTAGACGTGCAGGATATACGTGAAATGTGCAAGTCACCCTCTGTATGACGATAAATATTTATTCGTGAATAATCATCTCTACCTTAGGCACATTTTTTCGTAATGCGTCGACTCGTCCACATGGGCCAGCGAGCTAGAGCCGCTGGACATTTCGATCACCATTTCTAGATTCCATTTATGGTCGACGGCGCGACCTTCGAAGCCGAAGTCTCGCGTGTTTCGTGGCAGTCAAGAGCGTAATCGGACAAGCGACAGGCCGACAATTGGATTGTATTCCATGTTTTTAATTGGCTCTATTGCCGCTCTCTGCTTAGATGATTGTTGTCATCTAGACCTCAGAAATTCATCTCTGATGCCAGAAACGGTCGGCCGTGACAGTTCGAGGTCGTCGTCTCCAGGCTTATTGCAGTCTGTCATAATAATGAAGGCAAATGGCCTCCCAGCACGTATCGCTTAATTATTTTAAATGGTGAGCGATCGCCGTTTAATGATCACGATTATTTGAGAAGATGTGTAGTTTCCATGGCTACTTATTTTTTCCCTGTATTGAGAGGGCTTTTAATACGAAATGAACGTTCCTATACATACAAGATCCCTGTTAAAAGACATAAATAAATCATGACAAGCCACAATTGATAAATGCATTTTTCCGCGTCGTGTCACACAAATCGCATGCACGTTTCAGGTAAACAAATTAGATCCGAAAACGAAGTGCTTACCTTATGTAATAAATTTAGATGCATTTCTTACACATGTTCACCAAAATTTCTTGTAGTAAAATAAATTTATTTTAATGAAAAACATCATGGGTAATTTTCAAAGCTCGTAGGAAATGTTATTTTAATTTATTTCGGAAAATGAACGTCATTCATTTGATGATTGAATTAAAAAAAGAAATATTTTTGAAGAAAACGATGAACAAGTAAAGTCATTTTTGGTAAGATAATGTAGGAAATTTATTCTAAAGTTGAGTATGCAATCGTATGCGCAATCAAAGCGACTGTAAAGGCAGGTTAAATTTGTGAACTCCAGTTTTTAGGGTTCTTTTTTGGTAGGATTAAATTAAGCGTACAGTTTCCATACTTACTGAATGAACAGAATATAAGTTTTTCCACCGAATGAATCTTAGCTCCGAGATTGTGCTCGGCAAATATACAAAAATTGAATTTTACAATATGAATGAAATAAACGGTGCAGCCATGGAATTAAATGAGAATAATATAAATTTAGCTACTTTTGTCAAACTTCTGCGAACCATGAGTGTAAGCACATGGGCAATTCATAGAAATAATTTTAACTTTCAAGATTAACCGAACGGTTTCTCGTTGTTATGCTTAGTTTAATGGCTGCAATTGTTTCTTAAAGAATACGTCTTACTCCGGAAATAAGTGTTGATACATGCAAATAATAAAAAATGAATGATGTTTGAGAAGTAATAATTTTTTAATTTCTGAGTTGTTTTGCTTCACCTATTTTTACTCCCCTAGTTGCAAACTTGTCTTTTGATTTTATGATAAATTATTGTAATTTTTTCAATAGATTGAGTTCATATCCAATAGTTGATTTTATATCAGATTGCATTACGAGAACATGGACAACTCGTAACAAACAATTATAAACTGCAATAAGAAAAGTTAAATGAATCTCAGATAAAATTCTCTCTCACTGCTTTCATCAAAAGGACCTTTTCCGTGTAAAAATGTTTACCCTTCACTTACCTGGTATAATGACACCAAGTAAACTTCCATCACATCACTTGCCCAGCGAACACTGTTGAAACTTCTTCAGTTTCCTCGGCTATCGAACATCGTCGACTTTCGGTCTCCACTGACCAGGTACCAGTGCCCGGGAATGGGCTGCTTGCACTCTTCAAACTTGGAAGTCTTCAAGCGCGAAGAGTCGGAGGATGAGACATTGGACCCGTTGAGAGGAGTCTGCTCAAGTGATCATTTAAATACGAGTCAAATAAAAACTCAGACTTCATCGAAAAGTCAACACTTCTCTCAAATTAAACTTTAAGGGGGACTTTGAAGGGCGAGCCTGCCAAGTAGTTTTTATCCAGGCCCTCGCTTTGGCGTTCTAATGAAATGCAGCAATGTTCCCAGGCAAACAGTGACTAAAAGCTTCTCAGTGAAGCCACCTCCCTTCATCCATGGTTCCGCGTCCTGTAGTGCTATTCCTACCGAGCATTGCTAACCCAAGCAGCATTGCACTCATAGGGCAATAAAATCTCCCGTTACTATTTCAGAGAGATGCTTAGGCGTTTGTCTATTGCAGTACACGAATAGTACGCTTGTTGAAGAATTTGCATCCCTTGAATTTCATGAGCTGTGGATTCACACTTCTTCAATAGTGAATGCACAGTCTTTCTGAATTTTATCCTCCATGATTTTCATTTTTAGGACTCAAATTCAAATACATCATGCGATTAGCTCTTGCAAGTTTCTCTAGGCCTTCCTCATGAGCAATTTTGCAAAATTATGTCATAATGTTATGTCTTATATTGGGTTATGTTCCAAATATTCAAAAATTTTCAACGTATTTGTTTCATGGAAATTAAGATTTTTTCCGATATTTTCATCAATGCAAAAAATCAGCCATCGTGAAGATTTTGAACTGAAGCCTGGCACATCTGGTTTCACGATAAAGAATCATCAAACATTCAAAAAATGAACAAGAAGAATTATAAGTAAAGTAAAAATCCAGACAGGGAGAAATGAATGCTACAGAGATACGCAACGCATCATCACCTGCTCAGGTTTGAACACCGAAGAGCCCAAGCTGCTCCAATGATCGAGTGCAATATAATTTACCTCAATTCGATATATTTTTTTGTGTTTGATAAAGAACCGTTGCTATGCATTAAGATTGAACTTTTTGAAACTATGTCCAAATGATGAGTAATATGTAAGTAAAAATTTGAGATTTTCCGGCTCATTAGAAACAGTCAAAATCTAAGCGGATAGCAAGGGTCTTCACATGTATACTCATGTCCTGCCAACTTTGTGCAGTGTCCCTCGAAGACTCTTGAAGGAAGCTTTTGAATCCAAGGGTTACGATTTTTCAAAAGGGATTTCACAATATGTGAAGTAATTAGTAAGGTTATCAGAGGCATTGATAGCCGAAATTATTATTGCTTCCTCGAAATTATTCACTTCCAAAAATAACCGAATTAAGATTGAAATTCGCGGCTTTGAAAAGGTCCTTCAGGTAATGAGGAGCGCTCTAGCACAGGGGCCAAGCTGCAGCTAGAGTCCCCTCAAGACGACGCAGAGCTAACTCGCATAAAAATGATGCGTTTACTTCTGTGACGCGACCTGAAATTGAAAAACATTTTTTTCCGCAACGTTTCATACTGAGGTGAAACACCAGTGAATTCGATGATGATTGTGAGAACGAAACACAGCAGTCTTCACCAACTCCAAGATTTATCAAAATAATCAACACCAACACTATGTATTACCTCAAAAATTACATGTGATAAAGTAAAACTCTCTTGACGTGATGGAAAGTTCTTGGGTACCTTGGCATAAACAATTTCTTCCAGTAAATTTAAATGTTATGTATTTTCAGGCCATATTTGGCAATGCGTGACTACGAAAGTCGTGATATGAATTGTGCAAAAAGCCCGTGGAGAATCCAACTTATATGTTCATGGATTTTTTTAGATGAATTATGGACTAATAAATGCATGCACATATATATTGTTATTTGAAAACACCAAACGTATTATGAGCGATGCTACCGTATTACAAATGTAAACATGACAACAATCTTTTCAGTCGAATGACTGCAACAAGATGCAACGCGACGTCACGCAATTTGAATGGAAGGCGCTGTCGAATGATGGCTGAGGCCCCCATGACGACCTGGCAGCTGCGTTCGATATGAATGGAAGTCCAGAATATTATTCTATGACGGGACCCAGGCATTTAAGCGAGAATTCTGGACCCGGACTCGTAAAACTGGCCAAGCGTATGGATGGGCCTCATCGCTGGACCTCAGGATGGTAGATATCTCTACGCTCGAGTTCGTCTTTGCTGGCTGTGATGTGGTCTTGCTTGGCTGGACTGTCATCAAATTGCGGAAACGGACGCAAACTCGCGAGCGTCCGCACGCTGCACTGACCGTTGGACAAGATTCGGCCTGATTTTGTGGCTTGTGACGTTAGAGTTTCGTGTTCATTTAAACGTACCATAAAGGAAGCCCACGAATTTGTAGCGTGTGAAGTGCAGTTTTGTGACTGGGAGTCTTTGCTGCTATGTTAATGCACTCCCGCAGATTGGGATGCGCTTTTAGCCTCACCCAAAATTGACCGAATTCACTGAAGAGAAATACCTAAAGAATATGTATAGTGACATTGGTTAATTTAGATCTATTGCAGATATCAAAATCAAGTCCAATTATAAATAACTTGCAATAACCGACTCAAGAACTCCGTAGATTAGTAAAATACTGAGTAACATAATTTCACTATAACCAACACTATTACCAACACATAAATAGAGCAAATGCAATCAGAAGCTTACCCCGCTTTTCTACCGAAAGTCTCCTACAATAACGAAAGGAGATTTGATCACCACAATTAACTCAAATCCTCGAATAAAATTATCAGTAAAGAAACAGAATGCAAGTGAAATTTATTTCTACCTTTGATCCACAGCTTAAACGCTGCGAACTTGAGTCCTCTTCCCCCGTCTAATTTTAATAGAAAAATATTTCCTACTCTCTTTCACTAGATAAGCTTGTTGAATCTCAATGTTTGACACAAAAAAAAATGAGTTACGCCAATAAATGTACCTGAAGTGCTTCAATTCCACAAAGGGATGACGAGATACTCTGCTTCATCTTCAACCATAACTGTTTGCAGCGCGTATCTTCTTCAGAAATAATTATCATTTATTAATTGGAGCATGAATACCCCGATTCATTTCCCTTATATCAGAAGGGCAGCTAATTGCAGGAAGGTTCACTGAGGGCCAGGAGCTCGTAGTTCTCCGTCCAGGCCAATTAGGAACTCCGATTATTTGTTGTCAGCAATATCCCTTAACGTCTCGCATCGAGCTCGCGTCTCAAACAGCTATTTGATTTCGTGTTGAGTCAGCGTGTAATCAGATATGCATATACAACATGTATGCTTATGTGTTAGATTGTCTGTGTGCTACCCTTATTCGAATAATTTTGGTTGAATCTATTCAATTTGAGACTCAGACAAGGTGTAAACTTATGGCTTTGAGAATAACTCGTGTCCAAAACATGAAACTCTCACAGAGAAGAAAGAATCGCATAAAGGATTTTTCAGAATAACTTTTTCTCGGAAACCAACACTGGTGAATTGTGTCACTATTGAAACGATACTGCTCCTCCAACTCGTCAATAGTTCTAGTCACGAAATTCCCTTGAAATTATTTATACTCGTAACCACAACAGCCGTCGAATACTAACGAACGCCATCTCACCAGAGCGCGTTCCACCTAAGCCACACGTTTGCTGGTCCTAAGCCACACGCGCTGCTGGTCCTAAGCCANAAGCCACACGTGCTGCTGGTCCTAAGCCACACGTGCTGCTGGTCATAAGCCACACGTGCTGATGGTCTTTTATTGTTGGCATTCAAGAGTGAAAGTTTGACCCTTTTGGAGCTGTTCAGTGGCCCCCGAGATGGACTGCAGAACTTTCTCCTGGTCCCCTTTTTCACAGCTCGTTTTGAGGGCATCGGACATCTCTGTTGTCTCCCTTTCAGCATGATCCTAAATAACTGATTGGGCAAAACATCAGCTGATGTTGCTTTGAATGACTTAATGAATGTTTTGAAATTTCCTTGTGCACGAAAGCGGTTTGGAAGGTAATCCATGCTAAGCTGAAAATAAAAAAGCAACCAAAAGAAATACTTTAATTTTTACAGCCTAAAATATCTTCTTTTCCTAAGATTTCCACATTATTGAAATGTTAATTTAATCATTTGTCATATTGTAACACTTATTTATAAATTTCTTTAAAAGATTCTCCATTTAGATGAATCGTATTTTTTGTTAACTTTCCGTATTTTTTGGTAATTTGTTGCTGTCGCCAACGTGTTCCCATCAAATCACTTTTTCAAGTGAGTAAAAAGATAAAATCACTCGGTCCTAAGTTCGGGCAGTGACGGTGCCAATCAAAATCGTTTCGTTGGAATGGATTCCAAATTTCTTGAGAACACACTGCTCAAAAAAGTAATGAAATTTATGATTTTTTAGATAACCAAGAGCTACGGTAATCATTGAATATAGTTTGAGAAACCGATAACCTCGCTTGTCTTCTCATACAATTATTATATATTCATACACATAAGAAATCATGAGTAGTACAAAAGCGGAAATGGTATGAATCTTAAAAGTTTCAAAATATTCTTGAGCCCTAGAGCTTTAAAACATCGCACACATTCTCTAAGAGGACATCACTGAAAATTTAAAATACATTAAATACATAACAAATGTAGAATTCAACCACTCCCTCACCTACAAAATAGTATTCGTGTTTATGTTTGAAATATGTAATAAGAAGTGTCACAAGAGTTGAGAGAAATCGTATTTCTTTTATGAATTCACTGTTTACCGGAAGCTCCCACTAACTCTAAACACTACGCTTGAGCTCGTAAAATTCCTCTCTTAGTTCTCAAGCCCCCGCACTGAATGGTACTGCTTTTAGATTCGAAATAAGCAATGCTTCTTTGGACTGGAAACTCAAGACAGGAGCATACAGTTTTCGGATTGGTATTCAGGAATATTAGATGACAAAAGTCTCCGTTCGTGGCTGAACTTTAGCGATCTCAGAAAATCCTGTATCTCACAGCACGGATTTGGCACTTGTTGTCGCAACATTTTTGCTCCAACGGCCTATAACTTCAGAGGCTTTACGATAGCCGCGTTCAGCAGATGATACGGAGTTCATTTTGGATATTCTGATAAAAAGGCTTGTAAAGTAGCGAAGAATACCGATCCACGGGCGTGTTTTTTTCTTGCTCTTACCTCGAGTGTTGTAGCATAGAGCATGCGCGCGGTCAAATACTTCTTTTTATTCACTGTGCAATCTGTTAGGAGTATGGCTCCGATTTTCATTAGGATCTTTTATGCCAGAAATGGAGCTGAAACATACATGCCCGCTGATTGTATATCATTCGATGAAGTTGATGTATTAGCGCTGTTTGAATGAGTTCTCTGCATACATATAATACCGTGGTATATAACACCACTAAATGTCCTCTGGTAAAAAATACCCGTCTTTCTTCTCTATACCAAACAATTTATAGAAAACGTTACTCGAGTTTAACTTTTGAAGACTGTGACTGAGTGGCATGTTGAAAGGAAGCACCAGATGTAAATTTCTAGAGAAAAGAATCCAATCAGTTTGATATTCCAGTCCCTGAAAACCAGAAGTGGTTTGCCGGCGGCGCTGCAACAATAACCTTTATTTGTGTTGGAGTAGAATCAGTCAACAATTGCTGTGCTCTGTCGGAAGTAGCTGTTTTGTTTCTTTCAACATAAAACGCGGAGAGTATCTCATCCATCTCTGGAATGCTTCCAGGCCGCCTCCACGAAGCCATCACAATGGCTTCGACTAAGGAACAATTGTTTTCATGAATAGACAAGCGACTGCCGGCTAGGAGCAAGGCCTCCATCGAAAATGCTCGTGCCGCCGGGAGCAAGTAAGTGTCGTCTCATTTTCTGAGGAGCTCAGAGACATTTTCGGGCCAGCGTCATTATACTCGGACGGTGCAGCGATAGCGCCTCGTGGTGCGCGAGATCGGTCCGGCGGAAACGCAAATATGTTAGCAGACAAGTCCCATGCAAATCATCCTGTAGGGAAACAAGATAGAGATGCACCTACTGTTTCCTGGGGAATATGTGGAGCAGTGTTTTCCATACAGTGTAATCGGGCTATAAGCACGTTCTAAAGTACACTGTCAGCAGTGTTAGCGACGAATACTGGAAAGAACTTTTGGGGTACACCTTCATTTAAACATTGTTATTCCTTACTTGAAAACTGTAAAATTAACATCGATATTTCATGATAAGTACCATATCCATAATCTACGCCTAAGAATTAAATGCACGTTCCCTTCGATAGTTGCAGCAGAGTTGCGTTATGATATTAAGCTAGTAGAAAAAGTGACCGAAAATTAATTTCTCCGTTTTTCTGGCATGAAGACTGTTTGCAAACACCAGGAAATAGATACTTTATCGATTCTTATCTTGTGGATACAAAAAGTAGCCGCTGCGGAAGATGCAGCCCAGCCATGATGAGGCTGGCCAATGTCTGATGAGAAGCGGTGATATTCGAGCCCTCATTACTGAAGGGAAGGTTGTGAGCTACTAAATAATGGTCATTAGAATCATTTTCTCATTATTCCAGTCTGGGGAATTATTCTCCGATTTCCTGTGACGTGCAACATTTTTGTAAATTAGGGATGGTCGGATCTACAGCCTCGGTGTTGGGGGGTTGCGATTCCATGGATACAATCTGGCTGCAATCGAGGGAAAAATCCCAGTTACGAATAAACACAAAGAAACTGTGTGACTGAGTCCCGTTTGAAGATGCTCATTACGATCATCTAAAATGGATTGAAATTGGATAGATAAGTGAGGGAAATTATTTAGTACGCATACTTAAAACAGTTTTCGTTTCTGGCATGAGAAGGTGAAAATTGTACAAGAGATAAATACGGCAACTCCGTAGACGATCGTTTAGAGTTCTGAAGAAAAACACAGACCTAAGAGGTGCTGACGCAATAGATGCTGAGAACCGAGATAAGAAACTTTAGTGGTAGGATTTTAATAACTCACTGCTCTGATTCATACTTTCAAAAGGGTCTCATTTTCACTTATTTTTTTAAATAATCAGAACTGGAATTCGTTTGCTCATAAGAACTCTTTTGGTCTAACGCTGTCAGAACGTTCTGACTCAGCCTAGACCAGCACCTTTCTTCGTAGGGCACCTTCTCTTTCTTGTCTTTTTTTTACACGTAGTACCGCAGTTGAAATGAATAATGACCTATGATGTGGCCTACTGAGCCGCAGAAGAAGCTGCTTTTGAGATACTTTGACCTGAAGAAGCCAATATACTTAACATGTGTGAATTGTGGCGTAAAATGTGTGACACAACGAAGGATATGTGTGACTCAAGGTGAGTGCTTTCAGAGTGTACAGAGACCTCAAACTTCTCAACTCAGATTTGTTGGGACGCTGGTGACGTAATTTACTGTATTACGCTAATGAATGTTACAATATTTTCCAAATAAATTAACAAATAATAACTATGACAAAGGACTTTCATGCGAGCTAAAATTTTGATTAACTCTGACTTCTTAAATTAGTTCATCTTCAAAATAAAGCTCAAATCAATCTATTTCTGACACTTGCAACACATTGCATCTTAGACTAATAGCGCCGCAGAAAAATGTTTTATTGAGCAGCTTTGAGACAGCGTACAACTCACCTGGGTAACTTTCAGCCTCTACTTACCACAACTTCCAAAAATCAGAGTCAATTTGAATAAAGGAACTATGTGGAATTGAAAATAAAATTTAGTTTCCGGTCGAGAGTGTCATATGCTGCACTGCTACTCCCCTGAGAGGCTCTAAACATTACTTGAACTCCGTTAAATAACGGATGTTCTGTGGACATTCCCATGCAAAATAGCATTTTTGTTAAGGGAAAATCGATCTTTTTAATTTGATACTTTACTACTCCAATTGTTATCTAACTATGAATGAAACTTTAAATAATCATGGAAGTTCACCGTACTGACTAGGCTTTTATTAGTTGAACTATTGCAAATTACACCTGCTTAATAGCGAAAAACAATTCACATTTGCAGCTATGCAAAAATGAAGGACTAAAGACAACAAACACTACAAATCTTTAAGATGTCCACACCAAAACGCGGCTGTATGTGTGAAAAATGAGGACTCGTGATCAATAATGACTTTCTCAACAGGCAACAACAGACATATTATGCTTCTCTTTCTTCCGTATGCAATAAATTTTGAAAACTACGCAGTAAAACTCATGAAAATTAATTCATATTGATCAAATTTACGTGAAAGACAAAGGAATTCGCTATTGAACCTTTACCTTAACTTCTTAATTGAATGATCGTGTGATCGAAACAAAGTCGCATGAGAATGAGTGTGATAAAATAATTTTTTTTATATTCACGCTGATGGCAATTATATAGACGTTTTGAATGTTTCCCCTTTCCCCAAGATGTACTCTAAAATTTCACTTGTTCAGTTATAAGCATGAAATCGGGTTTCTTTGTCAGATAAAAACAAATGCAGAGAAATACGACTTGAATGAACATGTGCTCGTAATGCAAGCTGAATATCAAGCTCAGTCACAGAAGAGAGCTCAGTCACAAAAGAAATTGATATTGATAATGCTATGTTGACACAAACAGACCTCATAAACGATGCATATAATAAATGTTCCCCAATTATAACTCGTGCTGTCTCACCGAAGAATAAGCTGAAGCCTTGGATCACTCAAGATATGAAATCCAATATTAATAAACGCCAATCATACCTCATGCTACTGCATGAAGGAAATATTTTGCCTGAATTATACAATAGATTCAGAAATTATGTAA
>VOMN01048320.1:0-12501 GCA_014899125.1 Orchestia grillus | reverse complement strand
TACCCTCTGTTGAGTGGCCAGCCTCACGTAGCCTACCCTCTGTAGAGTGGCCAGCCTCACGTAGCCTACCCTCTGTAGAGTGGCTAGCCTTACGTAGACAGCAAATCGACTTGCCCAGCCCCACATCAGCGCTCTGATGTCAGCTATGAAGGAGGCAGGCGCGCAGGGGACCGGTTTGGAGAAATGTTCCAGGTTCCTGAGATAGTTCGAGTACACTTGCCTTAACCCTCTGTCACCAGTGAAAATAAGTCTATGAAATTCCGACTTACGGGCTATTGAAGTTAAGTTTCCATTGTAATTAGTCTTTGTCACGGTATAAAAAATATAATAAATAGACAGAGCTGGATGCGAAGAATAGAAAACATCCTTTTAGTTTACCCTCTAGTTTCCCCCCATGTTGAATGAAAAACCAATGCTTGCTAGAATTCTGCATATCTCTCAAAGAGGGAGAGGGAGACAGGCCTTTTGAGGCCTGGATTATTACAACGCGTCAGCCGTGGATTGACAGTTGATGCTTCTCACTTCACTCCCGAATTGAGATATTGAAATTTATTATTTATATACGTCAGAACTCTTCTTCAATTTATGAGGAATTTGTGCGACACTTTTAGCAGAACGTTTCAAACTCAGTTGGTAAATTTGGACGAGCACGTTGAAAGACAAACATTTTGGCTCCATAAAAGAACTCTCAGCCTTGGGTCTCGGGAGATAAAGAACGGAACTTGTGCGGCGGATCGTGAAACGATTTAAAAAGTTTTAAAAAGTTAAGATAGGACTGTCGCCGATGCTCTTTCCTCTCCTAATGGATAGTGTCGTGTGAAGGGCAAAGTTGTAGAGCACGCGTTCCTTCGGCGAGGTCCTTTCAAGCCTTGACGCCGTGTGGGGGAGTCCTGGTCTCAGGAGTGCACGGGGGCGTGCGCCTCCTGAGGGGAGACTCCTGTTGGTCTCCTGCAGCGTGCCGTGACGCCGACTTAGCATAGGTTAGTGCTATTCCTACCCGGCTTCTGAGCCTGCCATTTCTGAAACCTCGAGGTTAGACGCGCAGGTGTAAGCGGAGCTCTGAGGGCGCCTGGCTGCGGAGGCACAGCGAGCTCTGAGGGCGCCTGGCTGCTGAGGCACAGCAGAGCACAGCTCCGAGAGAAAAGGTGACGTGGGAATCAGTCACGTGCTCTGGTGAATTTCAGGTTTGGCTCACTAGTATCACTCGTGAATAGTGAGTTTGAGTCATAAAGCGCATTTAACCGTATGATATCTAAAAACGTTTTAGGTTTGCATTAGTTTTACCGCCCTAGCTCATGGCAAAAATCTCTTCGTAATAGGATTACTGCCCCGTATTGCCACAAATGCACTTCCTTGCAACTCTTGCAAAGCGATCTATGTGTTTTAAATGTTAGAAAATAAACCGTACTTTGGTTTTCTTGTGAACAGGCCTCGTCTGAAATTCCATTGTCATTTTCTGCTAGTCCATATTAGGCTCTGGAGCTCCCACTACGGGGATAGCTAAATTTATTCGACCTTCATGCCCTATTTTTACGAAGTTCTTTAATAGGCGGCAACCGTTTTTGCTGAGCCAAGTCTGCTCGTCAGCCCTGATGTGCCAGTTCTTGCCATGACGCAACCAGGGTCTGAATTGGAAGAGGGGGTGCAACTGAGTACTGTTCTTATACTCTCTTGTTCTTGTACCTTACCGTACTTGTACTGTTCTTGTACTTTACCGCATTCGTACTGTACTTGTACTAAACCGTACCAGTACAAAAGGAGTGTGCGACGTGCGCCTTGTTTGAGCACAACTCCGATTGAAATCGAGTTTCTGCTGCAATGAAATATAATCTTCCGCTATTGCCCCTTCGTACACTATATCCTTTCTTTCTTGTTTGCAGTTCCTTCCTCTATTGATCAGTACTATAATCCTCCCCTCGGTATGGGGTTGTGATCGTTATGTCGAGCCCCGTTCTATTATTTTGATCTGCGACTTGCTTTAGAAAACCACCATAGCCTCTTGTCATAGCTACGTATTGTTACATCCTTGCCGACTTTTTTGTCTAAGTGGCTTGCTGAGGACTTGATGTCAAGCAGACCATTGACTTCTCCACTCGTAAAGTGCACTGCGAGCGTCCTGCAGCAGCGGAGCAAGCTTTAGATTAAAGATTAAAGCGCAGCGGTTTGCTCTAAGTAACGGCTAGCGTTTTTAGATACACAGATTATAAGCTTCTTCTCACATTATCGCCAATCCCTTTTGCAAATCTTTGAGCGGCAGGGAATATCTTGCAAACTCGGCTGCAGCACGCGGGGCCGTGCTGTGGGGCCAATGGCTACAGCACGGCAATGTTCCTATGTTCTAATGTTGGCTGACGTTCCCAAGCGGGACAAGGTTTGAGTTCAAAAGCCATGTCTACGTGAGTTTCATGTCGCTACGTAGCGAGGGCCGTGTGTCAGTCTATGCTGGATGCTCCGTGGCCGGTGGGAGTTACACATTTAGGCTTAACGTAGTTTCTGTTTTTTGCCTTCATCTTGGTTTTCGAGTCAACAAAGAAGTGTTGAGCTTACCTGGAAGCGACCTCTAATACCCGGTCTCATCATTACAAACTTGACAGAGAACACAGTCCTGCAGGCTGGGTAGAACTAATTAGTGGGGACGATGACTCCATCGTGTGACGACTTGCTCTCAAAAGCGTGCCCGTCGATAAATCCTTTCATTTTTAGCGCGTTGGAGCGCTTAGCGATATTGAGCGCGTGACGTACGAGGCGAGGCGTTATTGCGGCCTGAGGAATGATTCTTTTCTCGCTTCCAAAAGGACTGGATTTGTTTAGCGATCACAGGTAGGAATTATGATTTTCAGTCGAGTTTTTTGTTCGTTTGACAGGCGGTCTTTTTTTTTTAGTGATTTGTTTGGAGTTTAGGGAAAGGGAGGGGGGAAGGGGAGGTGATTTTGCTGTTGCTGATTTTATCGGCTTAAAATTACCGTGCCGTTCGGAATGAAAACGACATATTCGCAGTAGTAAAACGCTCCTTTCAACGCGTTATTACTTTGAACTCTACCTTTATGATCTCGTCATTTGAACAATAATGTTCTAATTGGCGCAATTGCAATTTCATCGTTATATTAATAAGAACTCGCACAGCAGTACTCCGTCACAGATGGGTCCATGCAGCGCTATATTCAGACACGTATTCCTACAGCGGCTGCATTCCTCATGAATTTTTCCTGCGCTATGTTCATAGGTATATTCAACATTTTTTTAAACTGCATCACACCTGCTGCGATATGCCGACCAAATTCTTTCTTTTGGTGGAGACGATATTTTTAAAAATCATTTTAGCTTAAAAAAAACACAGTTTGTTGAATATATGAAACACGTAAACGATTTCAATTTATTTTACAGTGAATTTCCAAGTACTATTTATAATTCGTTTTTGCAGTGCGACGTGCATTGCTGGATCTTTTAAGCCTTGGAAAAAATGAGATTGACGCGCAAAACGCGGTATTGCCTTTGGCTGCTCCTGAAGGGCTTTACTGGTGCATCGGTTCTCATGCAGTATCTTCAACTTTTATGGCCTGCTATAAATCCAAATATTGAGATCGCTTATTGGGCCCAGATATTGATGTTGCCGGGGACCCTCGTGTATCAGTGCTACGGTGTCATATTAGTGATGCCGAGGCCTTCCCGTATCGCTGCTACACGATAATGTTAGTGATGCCAAGGCCTTCCCGCATTGCTGCTACACGATAATGTTAGTGATGCCAAGGCCTTCCCTCATTGCTGCTACACGATAATGTTAGTGATGCCAAGGCCTTCCCGCATTGTTGCTACACGGTAATGTTAGTGATGCCAAGGCCTTCCCGTATTGTTGCTACCATCACCGCACCATTACCGCACATGGTGACGTCAGAATTATGCAGCAACGTTGCAAGTCAAAATGAAATATATTGACTGCTCAAATGATCCTCCCTTCTTTTATGGATTTTTACGGTACTTTGACTGGGATGACCGCAGATTTCACAGCGAACTTGATGTCACAGCACCCCATCAAGGATTCATGCCACCACTGCGCTTTCTCTAATTGGTCGAAGGCGTGACCACAGGCTGAACGCAAACCTAAAGTTAAGGGCAAAGTATTTATTACTTCCTGCTGTATTAACGCATGGCTTGCAGGAATAATTCTTTTTATCGTAGTCATCTGAAAATTAGTTTGGTATTTCAGTGTCTTAATTTGGTCGTGATCAGTATACATCGATGCATTTGTTCTGAGTGCATACAATTTTTTGATGGGCAGTTTCAGTTTCAACAATAATTTATTAATTAAAAAGTACAAGTGCGTTCTAAATGTAAAGGACCCTTCACACGATCAGTCCATTCCTGAAGACAAAGTGGGAAGACACTCAAATATGGGCATCGAACACTAACTTTGCTCCCTATCCTGGAGTCAGACTGGATCGTGTGAAGCTGTCTAAATGCAATCTAAATCCATAAAAATAATTTTGTGAACCATTCTAGCATCGTAATACGAGTTCCCCCGTATAATAGAGCGTAATGCTAAGTACACTCTCTGATCGCTCGTCACAGCGTCAGATAACTTATCTTTTCTTCTAGGCCAATAAAATTCTAGCAACTCCGCTCACATAATAACAGTGACGCAAAAAACAAATCAACCTTAAATAACCAAATCTGAAGGGCAGTACGAAGAAAAATGTGCATTTTAGCTGCGAGCGTCATCAATTTTGGTGCTGTCGACTGAAGTATTATGAAACAGTATTGCAGGTAAGATCAAGTTACTAAACACTTGCAGCTTTTATAAAAATGAAGAAACCATCCAGCGAAACAAGAAGCTTCGTTCTAGAAGTAATTGCAGGAGTTTCCGCTTTCCACATCGGTATCATCGAGAATGGCAACGTTTGCAGTCTGTACTAAAAAAAATTGCAATGCTAGCACCACGACTGCAACAGATCCTGACCCATTGATCCTTTGCAGACACTCGAGAACCTGCAGAGTTGATTGCCTGCGCTCTATTTCGCAAATTGTCCCTCGGTCGTCTCACAGACCAACAGCGCAGGGCAACGGGGCTGTGGACACGAGACTTCCATTGCACGACTTTGTATTTATTATATTTTGTATTATTGCACGCGAGTACAATTGCAGCCAGTGGGCTGTCGGTGGGGCTAGTGTGGCTTATCAGGCGGCACCCCAGTGTGGCCAGGGTGTGAAGACCCAAGCCTCCCCAAGGTAAGGTACTTAGCAACTCTGCCTGGTGGATGCACATGACGTTTGTATCGTGCAGAGGTACTCGCTGCTACGCTGGTCACAAATGTAGTTGGGGGATGCAGGTAGAGCCTCACCCTCGTACCTCAACTCGAGCAGCAGCGAGACGAGTGCTGCTGTGCTCAGAGCTGAGAAGAAGCTTATCGCTGCCTCCGCTGCTGCAGCGGCGTAGGTGTGTTACACTGGGGTCTGCATGTACGAGCTTATCTCCCACTCTCTGAATACAGGGACTGTACGCGCCTGTGTCTACTTTTATTGTGTGTTTTTGCCTGATAGAGCGTTGTTTCTTTTCTATTTGGTTACTGTTTGTAAGAAAGTTTCTTTGGGAATTTTGCGGTCGTGATCATCCGAAGTGTAACAGTGGAAACCATGCGGACTCTGATGAGGAGTAGCGTAGGAAACACGACCGAAAGGATGCTATAGGATGCAATATACAGAACACGACCGAGAGGTTGCTATAGGATGCGATATACAGAACACGACCGAGAAGATGCTATAGGATGCAATATACAGAACACGACCGAGAAGATGCTATAGGATGCGATATACAGAACATGACCGAGAGGATGCTATAAGATGCGATGTACAATAGACAGCTTGTGCCATGCTTGGTTCAGGACGCCAGCAATCGAATCTTAAAGTCTGTCGTGAGATAGCGATAAGAATATTCGACTTACGGAATTTTGAGAGTTCACCGTTTCAGGGGAAATTTTTTCTTTGATTTTTCCTCGTTCTCCATGGAACAAAAAAACGCTGAATATCCGTACTTGGATAGCTGAATATCCGTAGCTGGATAGCTCAATATCCGTATCTGGATAGCTGAATATCCGTAGCTGGATAGCTGAGTATCCGTAGCTGGATGGCTGAATATCCGTAGCTGGATAGCTGGGTATCCGTAACTGGATAGCTGGGTATCCGTAGCTGGATAGCTGAATATCCGTAGCTGGATAGCTGAATCCGTTGCTGGATAGCTGAATTTCCATAGCTGGATAGCTGAAGTTCCATAGCTGGATGGCTGAATATCCGTAGGTGAATAGTTGAGTATCCGTACGAATATGGTGACAAATGTCTCGCGTTGTCATAGAAATCCAGTTATTATACAAGAAATATTAGATTATACCAGCTTTAGCTAGACCTTCGAGACTTCTTTCTATCTTTCATGCCCACTTTGCTTCTTTCCATTTTCATGCCTTCTTCACTGACGATTTTTTATCTTTTCTTCCCCTTCCTTCTGAACTTGCCGTTTCTGGGCGCCGGGGATCTTGTGTGGAAACACACATTGTGCATAGATTGCCTCTTCTCCAAGTCCATTTTACTGGTCCCTTCTCTTTTGGTGCGAAATAGTCGTAATTACTAAGGCGCTGCGATCCTTAACACTACTACTTATAGGAGAACTAGCTTCATAGCGGCCAATATCTTGAGTTCTTATTTAGCGCAATCATCTCGTGGATTTGTTTGGGGCCATCACCTTCCGCCTGCCTAAATTCGACAAACTCGCAATCTGTTACCATTAAGTTCCCTTAGAGTTCCGCTTTCATCTCGCTTTGTGTTGCTTAGCAACCGCTTCACGCCTCGAAATGCGCTCATCTTAGCCGGCCGTTACGCATCAGACTAGCGTCATACATCTGTACTAGAAGACGCGCCCCGCCAAAAGTGGCGGGACGAATGATGATAAATCCTTACGATGCCCTCTCATTTTAGGGAACTCAGGCATGAAATATTGTTATATGCAGTATCACTGATACGGACCGCCTTCTCTGACAGTCTCGCTGATTAGTTTTTAGAAATACGGACACGAGAGTTTTTTCTTATTTGAATCTGTAAGAGCGTGACAGAATGACGGACGGAAGAACCAAGCAAGCAACACTAAGCTAGTATTATATAGTGGGATACATACATTGTTTTCTTCGGTTGTTACGGTAGAGCGCCGCCACTTCCCTCTGTCAGTGACGCGCGAGGGCAGGATGGGGGGGACCCGAGGGTTGCCTGGTCCCATCCTCTCTCGCTCTCGTGGTCCTGTGCTAACGCCTTCTCTATCAGTCTTTCCGTTTTTTGGGTACTTTTGTGTACTTTTGTGTACTGTCTCATCCAGTCTTTTGTGCACATTTGTGTAATTTTGTGTGCTTTCTCTTCTAGTCTTTTGTGTACTGTCTCACCGAGTTTTTCGTGTACTCTTATCCTACTGTACGCAGTTGAAGTTCTCATCGCCTTTTTTAGTTCTCAGTGTGTAGAGCGGTCCGCGTTGTGTTTTAAATAAAGCAGCGCGTAATGTCCGTCCTGCTGCGGACTGGTATCCCTTCTCCCACTCCCCAGCATTGCTGTGTACGACGGATTTTAAGCCTAAATCGCATTTCCATCCAATTTTGGTTCCAATTTTCTAAACGGATGTAAAGAAAAGGATGAATTCTTCGCGATACACTTCCAATTCCTTTCTTTAAGTAGCAATTTTCGTATATATGTCGATCTTGCACTTTTTCTAACTTGATCTCAGTACTATGGTTACGATGCACAGGTTTTATTATCATCGAAAATTATGTCGTCCGGTTCAGTGAACGTGGTTTAACCTTTCATTTTTTATGTATACTAATTGAAATAGATCGCTGGGGTAAACTTTAGCACACTAAAACGCAACTTATTCTCTGTTCTGCACTCTTTATCTGTGATTGCTCCTCATTTTTTGAAGTGAAGGTGTACATTTAATTACAAACATTCCCCTTTTACTGTTATTTTCAGGTTAAATTATTTTCGAATCCCTCGACACTGCAGAGAGTGCCTCGCGCTCTCGGTCGCCTTGCTTGGCCGCTCTAAAATTCTTCGTTAGAGGGACATTCCTGCTCGGCCTCCAGGCTTCGGTCGCCTGAATGGACAACACGAGCTATATATATACTGCCTGTGATTGCTTCATAATCCCTCGACCGAATTGCTTTTGGGAACAGGCCAAGTGATCTCTTTCTGCCCAGTCGCGTGATTCCTTAATTGACGGGAGTCGAGATCTGACTTTGGCTATTGATCTCGCGAGGGATTCGAGCTGTTCTTCAGGCTGCTGCTGCTGCTCGACGTGTACTTTATTCTACACTTGAAAGACTTTAGTGCTGGAGGTGGCACGTGGGACTTTGGCTGTGGCATTGCCTGTGACATTGTGGCATTGCCTGTTACATTGTGGCATTGCCTGGCTGAGGCATTGACTGGAGCGTTCCCTGGGGCATTGTTTGTGGTATTGCCTGTTTTGCTTCTCAATGTCTCGATTGTTTTCACTTTTCGAAGTCCCAGGCTTATGCTGTGCGTCTCTAGTGCAACTTTGTCCTTTTGAACAGAGAGTTCGTTCAGACAATTGTGTTCCTGCATGTGCCTGAATGTGTAGCGGTACTGCTTCAGGGACGCGCTGTACCTAATGTAATTAATCATTGAGTCACGACGGTTACTTGCAGGTTATCTTGCTTCACTTTTCGACATTGCAACAATTCAGTTATTCAAATGGATAGTATTCTGCTCTCCTTTTGCTCCTGCTCACGTACAAATAGTTATAAATTTCAATCGTGCCTTCTTGTGCTGAATGAATTCGATGTTCCGGCCTAAAGTCCTTTGTGAATTTTTTGTTGTAATTTTAGATCCTGTGCTTTATGGTTTCACTTCAATTTTGCCTTATTTTTCCAAGCCTTTGTTCCAACTAGCCTCCATTTTGACTCTAGATTCACGTTTTATCATTCTCGCTATTTTCAGCATTCCCGCCACTGCGTACATTGGTCCATTCATAGTTAAAAATACTCAACATTTTTCGTATCTTCATACGCATGGAGATTCCACATCGTCGTGCTCTCATTGTAAAGTGATGAGCTCATATCGACTGGAGTTTCGTCTTTGCTTTGATATGCGTCTTTGATATGAGCCAGGAGCGTGCAGCTGCAGAGCCCTCAGCCTGGAGTCAGAGAGGGCAAGCTAGAGAGGGGAAAATGACTCGAGGGTAATTCGTTGTTGCTGTCGATGAGAGCCCTCAGACCATCAGTCGGTGTCGTCACAATGCTGTCCTGCACGTCACTGAGCCCTACGGTGATGGAGCGTTGTCCCCAGACGTGTCTAGCGCCTGGACAAGCAACAGGTGCATCACGATTCTCATTCAAGCGAAGCGCTCGCCAACACTACTTTATTACAACCACCATCGCAGTTATTGGGGTAAAATACGTATTTCTGCATGTGTGTTGCGCTGCTGGACTCTCTATTTTTAAGATTTTTTTTGGGCCTAGAGGAGCGTTTTAATCTTAGCTTTGTTTTGGCTCGGTAAGGTGGAGCTGTCAGCTATCAATATAGAGCGCACACTCAGAAGAAAAATCGGATCCAGTTGACTCACTTTTCGAGTTTTCATTTGTCCCAAAATTGACTCGCTTGTGTGAGTGACTTCGACCCAGTTTCCTGACAGTGGGTCGCGGTGACTCACTTCATGTCCCCAGGTGCCACCGTAGTGAAGTCTTGGGTATAAAATACCAAAATTCGAAGCAAGACTCAATACTGCGAGTCACAACGACCCAACACTCCTTTCCAGAGTGGCTCGGCCACCAGCCACTAACTTGACAGTTCACAGTTTTAGTAATTCCAATGCTTCATGTTTCACTTTATTATGTATTTATATTTTCTGACCCTTCACCTCAACTTCAAATCAAGAACAACTTGGTAAAGCCGACAATTTATGAACAAATTTAGAAAACTATATGACCAGAACTGGAAAGTTTGAGCTGCACATCTAACACCGTCGGGGGAACTTTGCGCTCTCGTAGAGAGCTGCTTGGGATGGACGCGTACAAATGGAATTTGAAACGATAAGAAATTGAGGTTTGATTCACGCGAGTACAGTTTTGAGAGACCTTGAATCATTTTTATTATTATCGAAAATTTAGTCGTCATGTTCAGTGAACCTAGTATTAGCTTTTTTAGAGCGTGATTCTACGCTCAAAGTCCCTTGATCAGATGGTGTCTTTTTAGATTTTAATTCAGCCCTTTCGAGCAAGGATGAACAATTTTCAAGCACTTGGTGTAAGATGTAAAATGCAACCCGTAATTAATCAAGGAGAATGGTCACGTCTCAACGAATTTTGAATTAGTGATCTAATTCTCGGCAGTCCTCAAAGCCGAAGGTGATGGAAGCTCATTTGTTTACATAAGCTTTATTTCGGAATAGTAATTACAATAAGTGACAAGATGCCTGTTAGCTACGTCAACGCAGGCCTGGTGTCTGCCCAAGATCAATTCCCGGACATAATTTAGCACTCGTGGATCATCCACATTGAGTCCTGGAGCGTAAACTATTCTGCCAACAAAATCCATTTCTGTTTCCCCTTGGGTTTCATAAATTTAACTCTTCATGCGACCCCAGAGGTAGTACATAGTCTATAGGTGTCAAGTCTGGAGACCTTGCTGGCCACGTTACTGGCCCAGTGCGCCCCGCCCTGCACATTTCTTGGAGAATCTACGGTCTAAGAGACTCTACATGTTGCCCCCCTGCCCTGAGCGATGCGCTGTGGCCAAAACCGCTACGTTTCGGTGTCTCGAAAACGGTGAATGTTTCGATTTTCACAAACTCATGAAAAGTCGTTCTTTCGGGTTTTATATCGGCTGTCAAAGTTTATAAGTACCGCTAGTTTTCGAATACCGTGTGTGTACGTTCTAGGTGTTAATAATTTGTTTATTTTATTGTTTTTATGGAGCTTTTGGACTCCATAATCTTCCAATGTTTGTTCCCGAAAAACTCCCCACCCGAAAGCGGGGAAGGTTTTCATCGATTCAAATTCAGAAGTCTTCTGACTCCTTTGTAGCTTGATGAGCTACGGTCGCTCACTGTTGTAAAACGAACATTTTTGACGAGGTAGTAACACGAAGCTTCTCTAATTTACATGTTCATTGCATGTATCTACAGCCAAAACTCTGAGGCAGCAGACGTTATGAATAAAATCTTCTTTGAATTCGAGAAGGCTTGCTTAGTATGGAAGCGATCGAGCTCGTGAGGAAATTAGCCGTTTCAGAGACACAAAACTCTCGCGGCTTTTCGCGTTCAAGAAAAGAAATGAGCAGCAGATTTTTGAAGCCTGATTTGGTCTCTCCAAGCACGCCCGGACTCGAACTCGCTTCCAGAGTGAGAAACACTGCTGCAAACTTTCTAAGCCTGGAGTGCTGTTTGTGTGAAATAGGCCTAAGCGACACCTCCGTCGGACCGGCCTCACTGCCGGGAAGTGTGCTTTAGCTTCGTGAGCTTCCAGAGAAGTTCGTCTATTTTCGCAAATTGGCTTCTGAAGTTCATCTTGTTGGGACTGGTTGCCTCCCTGTGTAGGATGCATGCCTGCCTGTCATACCTGCCTGTCTGCCTGTCCCTTTCTAGGCCGGTTATCTCCAGGTACAAGACTGTCTTCCTGCCTGCTCTCCTGGCGAGTTTTGGGAGTTATGAAAGCAAAAAAATCTGATGCTTCCCCATTTACCTTTCGCAAGAGACTAACGCAATTTACCTTTGACGAGAGACTACCGCATTGCCATTTGCATGCCAGCTACTCGCACCTCGTGAGCATTCTGCCGCTGGGAAACTGGACAAGATTCGTGTGAGAGGCAGTGTATGTACGAGTACGCAGTGTGTATACGAGTACGCAGTGTGTATACGAGNTGCAGTGTGTATACGAGTATGCAGTGTGTATACGAGTATGCAGTGTGTATACGAGTATGCAGTGTGTATACGAGTATGCAGCATGTATACGAGTACCCAGTATTAATACGAGTATGCAAACGTGATGACATTTCGCCTTCCTCCCCATTTTCAGGCGACTTAGTGTAGGCAATAAAGTTAGGTTTGTCGATCATGTACTGAGGGGAATGACGTATAGTAGTATGCGATACCACTACCACTGCTTTCGTCTCCACCTCAGACGCTTCAATTGAGGGTGCGTTGTTGGGGTCGGACTGAGAAAGATGAATGCGTGCTTAATTAAGTAAGATCCCTTAGATTTGCCTAAGATTCAGTGTTCCGATGGACCTGGGATTAATTAGTAAATTAATTCAAAGTTTAACGGAGCAGTAACTCGCCTAATGAACCTGATGCAACTTGCTCAATGGCACGAAAGTTGTTAATGACACTCCAAATTTATCGAGATTGAGGAGGGTGCTTCTTCCTTGGTGAACTTGTGACACCACGGGCCGTACTAGTGACACCACGGGACGTACTAGTGACACCACGGGCCGTACTAGTGACAGCACGGGCCGTACTAGTGA
>VOMN01048317.1:0-25069 GCA_014899125.1 Orchestia grillus | reverse complement strand
TTTCCACTGGAGTCTTCCCGAACACTTTGAAAGTAGCAAGAGTAACTCCAATCTTTAAAAACGGCGACCAACAGTGTATAAATAATTTTAGACTAATTTCTGTTCTACCGACGTTCAGCTGCAGCGAAGGCAAGTCGAGGTTTTCCTGCAGCACTTCGGCCAGGGAAGATTGATGCGTGACTGCCTCCAGTCGGGCACCTCGCTTCGAGCTTGCAACATTTATTAATTATCCAATTTCTGCTTCAATAGGCTTTTCAAAAGCTTCCCCAGAAGGTAAAATAGTTCACAGGAAAAGTAGATCCGTACGAAGTAGGGTTACAAATTTTAAGGCTGAAATTTCACGAGACTTTTTTGTTTGGTTAAAGCGTGTGCGTGTGAGAAAAATTACGAAAAATGTCCACTAGGCCTTAGAGTCGTAGTTAATCTAGCATCATGTTGTAAAAATCATAAAAAATGTGAAAATGCAAACCATACTTAGTATATTCTTGGAAAAAGATCCTTACTGCATTACGATGAGAATTTCAAGCATATGTTCTTAAGTTTCAATGACTTTTTCTAGTTTCATACGTCAAAGCGAGCATGACTCTCGAATTTACGAAAAAACTTAACGTAAATCCGGATTTGTACATTACAGCTTCAAAAAGTAACGAAGTAGCTTACTAAAAAATAGCGAAGAAAATTCGAAAACCAGAGCAACAATGGAGAAAGAACCACTATGGCAGATCGAAGTGCGGGCCCACTTGAGCCTCGGAAGAGACAGGAACTGCGCTCGATGGGTCCTGAAGAGCTTCCTGCCAGGGACGAGACTCCTGTGTGCCGATCCTTCGAGGAGCGCCTCAGCGGTCTGGGCCAGCGGGCGATGCTGCCAAACACCTTCATTACAACATGGGGCCTGCTGGGTCTTTTGTCGGGGCTAAGCAATTTAAAACAATTTTTGGGAACGGTGGTGAATGTGTTTATGGAAGAGCGCCCCTGCTAGAAGTGGTATAAAGTGAGGTAAATGGTATAATTTGGGAATGGGAGTATGTGTGATGGGGCGTGAGGGTCCCTTCTAGAAACAACTTCGTACACTTGCAGTCGGATTGCAGAAAAGGGATAATACCGCTTTCCGTCAGTGGCACGCAAAACAAATACATCGAGTGCACTATCCGCAACGAGGCGTCATGCAAGTTTCAAAGTGTGGTGAATTAGAGCAGAGTCATGATAATGTGTTCTTCAAGCGTATAACTAAAGCCATTTGACTAGTGCCATTTGACTAAAGCCATTTGACTAAAGCCAGTTGACTAAAGCCAGTTGATTAAAGCCATTTGACTAAATGCATTTAACGTGTAGTGCCCACGATGACAGATTATGTTTAATTAAATGGCCCATGATACCAAAACTAAAAACTACTCGAATTTTGTTGACATTTTTATTCTCAAGCAATTTTTGGAATTAATGAGCAGTTAGAGTAATTTAAACTTTTCTATGGAATATCGTAAGCTTAGAGTGTATACGTATGTGTCATTCCTGTACGTACTAAACTGATATAATGCTTACCAGGGTCATGACATATGAGTTCTAAAATAAGTATTACAATTTATGCAAATTCTAATGTAAGTATCACAATTTATATTAGATTACAATTTATAAGTCATGTGATTAAAAAATTGTAACAGAAGTTTTACTTTTATTTAGATTTCATAAATTGTCGTCATACATTTACTGCAAAACTAAAATGTGAATTTTTTAACAAATTCTTTTCATTTGTTCTCGGTAAAGCTTTATAATTTACACATATACGTATAGATAGAGTAAGTTAAACTTTGGCACTAAACACCGTAGACTAACGGTAGATATTGCACGGTTAGCTAACTTTTACATATCATGAATGAAATTACACTCATGAATTCACATACAAGGCTATAAAAACCATGTCATAACTCGTCTGTGAGACACATACGAAAAAAAGTTTAGTGACAAGACCATGACGTATAGAAATAAATCAAAAATTCATCGAATTTTCTTTCAGTGCTGAACATGGAAGAAGATCGGGGTCAAGCTTCAAACAAGGAATAATCGGTAAACGTGTGAATGACGTAAGAACAATAGCTCCCACACTTCAACACATCGTCCTTTACACGCATACATTGCAGGATGGGCTTCTGGAGACACATTGTGGCTGGCTGTGACGTCGTAGGTGACGTTGAGACTGTGACGAGATATGGCAATGAAGTCTGTAAATGATTTCATAGCTCATCACGTTTTGGGGTGTTATATAATTGTAAAAAAAATTGATTTCATTTATTATTGTAAGCCTGTGCATAGCTTCCACTTATATTTAAGGTTTTCTTACCAAGAGTGGAATGTAAAATCACTTTAAAACACACCGACACATTGTGTGCTATTCGATAATTTTTTAGTTTGCTTCACCGAAGTCAGAGAACATGTTTAGGAGGGAGCAGCATTATCATTTTCGGTGAATGGGATGTGACTACAAGATGTATGTGAGAATCTGAATAGCTAAAGCAATAGTGAAAGGATAGATAAATAAATAAGGATAGATTATTAAATTAAACAGGATATATGAGGATGCTCTAAAGGTGCATACTATTGAGGATGCTCGTATGTCACCTGTTCTAAGAGCGTAAAAATTCGTTTGAAGATGAACTAACAAACGTTGGTGCCGGATGTCCAACTTCATGAGTTTAATTCATTTTATATCATGAAAGTGCCATTTCGCTAAGTGAGAAACAGGATACCTCGGCTTGGCTTTTAAATTTCTTTCTCCGACAAATTTGTTCCATTCTAGTTATCATATTTTTACGTGCGCTTGCCGCAGCCGCTTTCTCTTCATGAGAGTCTTTTTTATTGAATCGAAGCAAATTGCTCAATTTTGGTCCTAACTGACTGCTAAGAGGAAATCCCCAGAATTTGCCGACGTAATTCTAATTCTAACGGATGACAGGAGTGACCACGACACGGACGGAAAAGTGTATTACGACTGAGGCTTGCGGACGCAAATGTGCTGTCGTCATTACTAGTATTAAAACCGTGTGTCCAAAAAGCCAAAATATTGTGAATGGACGTTAACTAGATTTAAAAAAACTTGTACACGAATGCGGCGTAGCGCTTGTTTTCGCTTTAATATCAATTGACAAGGTCATGCTTTGACGGACGTTCTTGTACCTCTGGCCGCTAGAGACTGATACATGAGCGAAATTGATTAATGTGTTCAAGGGCGGGGCATAATTCACACAACATTGATGTCCAACCGAAAACAACAAAGAATTATAATTTTAGATATTTTGATTTGCTATTTTCACTCTCGCAAAAAGTCGGCTTGATCTTAAGACAACCTCTTATCTTTTTTCTGGATTTTTTTCAAGTTTTACGTACTTTATATCCAGTTGAAGTACTTTGTTGAATTTTAGATTTCTGATAGAAGCACACTTCTTCCCAAAAACGAGAATTGAATGAATATATACTGTATATGCGAAAGTAAATCCTGATCAAATTTGATTTATTTGCTTGATAAAATCAGTCATAACCGCAAGGGAAAAAAATGGGCGATCGAACTATTTGATTTCGCTATTCCGTTATAGGACAAATGTTACATTGTTGTGTTAAGATGATGTGAATTAGAGTGTTCAAATTATTCGGTGATAAGTAAAAGCGGAGCTGCCGAGCAGTCCAAAAGTGCTGTTTAGAAACTAAAAAAATCAAATATTGATGAACAAAGCTATTAGTGAACGCGTTTCCATCAATAAGAGCAAATCAATCCCCGGAAAAATAACACAATGATGCATTACCGGTGACAATTTTACAAATTTTTTCCTATTGAAAGGACTGGTTTGGCTCACAGTGGAAGACAATCTCCCACCACATCCCGCGCCGCTCCGGTGCGGGTCCCAACTTGACGCAGGACTTTGAGCGGTGCGCTCGTAGGCCGAGCGTGCACGACCTGCATCTACTGAAATAATTTCAACTTCCGTAACTTTTTCCTCAACTCTTTCAAACGCAGGAATTGAGGGCGAGAAAGTTGCACGAAAATTTTCCAAAAAATGGCATGTGACTCGACAGAGCAACTGCTGACGCTGTGTACGTCCAGTTACATGCTCTTTTGAAGGTGTGTTTAAAGTTGTTCTACTCAGTAATTTTGATAACTGAATTGGTGAAACATATTTAATATCTACCATGCTTTAAAAGTTAATCGTATGCCTAGGAACTGCACTCTATCATAAAAGCCATCTGCAAAAGTATGTCAGATTGTCTGTTGTCAATTCTATGGCGAGGACTCCCTCATCCACGTCAACTATGCCCTCTGCGAGCGAATGAAGATACCTCAACCAGTAGCGCAGAACCTGCTATCGAAATACACTACCTCCATCTAACTGATAAGTGTTCGAACCCTCGTTAAACTCTCATTTCAAATAACGCTTGATGACACAGAGGCTCACTATGCCTTGTGTTAATGCGTAATGATACCCGAAGTAGGTTGAGTCTGTTAGCCGGGTACCATGTACTCGTAAGCACCATGAGGTGAAAGTGTTAAAATGTAAATTTTAGCAAGATACAGCTGTATGTGTAGCTGTGTGGTTGTGTGTGTTGCCACACAACACAGGTAGATACGCCATATGCTAATAAAAAGCAATAGGAGGATAGCTATGTGTGTAGCTGTACGCGATATTGGGTACAGGGTTCTTCATTTTGTTGGATCATGGAGTATTTGTTAAGTGTTATACAATTACTGGTAGACGCACACCGCCAAAAATGGAGGGACAAATGATAAATACTTAATATGGCCTCTTATTTACGGTAACTCTGACATGAAATAATGTTATTTTTAGTATCACTGATACGGACTGCCTTATCTGACAGTCTTGTTATTAATTCCGGAATACGGACCAAGGAATTTCCTTGTATCTAAATCCTTAGGAGCGTGACAGAAAGACGGACCAACCAAGCAACAACTGTGTATCAGTATACAGAGGGATATATTAAGCATGTGTGGATGAAGACCAGGGACAACTCTTTATTCACGATTTTCCGGTAGGTTTTTTCAATTTTCCTTATTAAAGTCTTCAATGTAGAGTTGAGACAAAAAATAACACTTCCCAAGGACATGCTAAAATTTACTAATTTTCGACGTTTGGAATCGCACAAGAATTAATTTTCAAGAACTAAAGCGTTCGAAAATTTTTGAAACAATCTGATGGGAGTACAATTTACACGTATCATATATACAGGGTGACACAAAAAAAGAGGGAGGATGTATCACAACCCGGTTCTAAATACGAAATGTACGTATGTATGATACAAAATAAATTTTGAAGATATTTGGTATACCAAATCTTCAAAATTTATTTGGTATCATACATACGTATCGGCGTACAAATGCATGTCATGAATATATTATGACATACTTTTCAGTCGTGTGACACTGTGACATATGTCAACAGTGACTTTACCGAGTAATTCTACGGTATTTAATTCGAAAGTTTAAGTTACTCCACCTATCCGTTAATTCTATCTGTGGATTGAGGATGAGTAAAAATATGTCCGTAAAAGTGCTGAATTTTACAAAGCTTTGGTTTCAATTACTATTTAGGTGAAGACAACCTGTTGTTGAAGGCTATAAACGTGAATTCACCTTTAGTTCCACGCTATCGGGAATATAACCTGAGTTATAAGCGTAATAAAGACATTAGCGTACTGAAATTCGAAGTAAGTCATTCTCTTTCAAGCTGATGGGATACTTTATTCTGGAGACTACTCTCGAAGCACTTACACATTTCGCACATTCTTACACGTTGCTTGGGGTAGTATCTTTGGACTGACGCACCCAGGCATGGTAAAATTTCTCTGAGTGATGTAGGTTTCCTTCTTCTAGTCAAGGATGGATCCCCAAATACTTCTACTGACTTGTGACAAGTTTGTTTGTTTAGTTAAAGAAGGATACGACAGCCGGAGTTCGTCTAATGAAGCACTGTTTGACGGTGCACGGCAGTCAGATGTAGCTCCACTGTGTAAGCAGTCGCGCAAAATTTTTTCATTAAATCTTTCCTTTCATCAGAACCAATCACTGTATGCTTTGATTCATTATGCGGTACTATATTTTTGGCTACAATTCCTTAGACCGAGCGACATACTCGCTGGGAGAACAAAGAGCGGCATACTTTCTATGGGAGTGACTGGCTTAGATATTCAGATCTTTACTAACAATCCTAATCCTATTAACATTCTAAAGGAACCTTGCACTGAGACATGTTTACACCGGAAACATCATTTAGCTTCTAAAGTATAAGCGTGGCAGCTTCCAAACAGTTCATTAGGCCTCTTCATTCCATGGTACTGGACATATATAACGTCTTGTTGCTCTACATGTGCATAAATTGCACTTTAAAGCAGTAGGGTGCAAAATTGAAACTTGATAATTCGGTCTGTAGAGTGGCTCGAGTCTATTATGATTTCAGCAATCCATCGCAACATCCCATGGAACTCGGACTTATTTATAAAGTAGATCTTTCTATGCAGGAGGAAGCACGCTTGCATGTTAAGTGTGATTTGCAACTTAGCCCAACTTCAAGGACCTCAATGACCAACAGAATGTCTCAGTCTACTCAACTTGTTATGGTTCAGCAGTCATTTTTCCATTCATTTTTCATCACCGTGAATTGTTAACAGTCAAAATTATTTCCTTTTCCTAACTATGACATTTTTTTTATGACAACGCTTCAGAAAATAATTTGTTTGATATACAACAATTCAGTTCAATTTTGGGATTCACACTAGAAAGGATTAACGAAATCTCTCATTTTAGCGTCAGCGTTTAACTCAGAACCTGATTTCTGGATCAGTCTGCCCCTGATATGACTGAAATGAGTTCTTTACAATTGTTTTATTTCATTAAATTTATGTGTATTTCAATTTTGAAGCAATAGAAATCATTAATATTGTCTGGTGCAGGATCTTAAACTGAGCTATATGCAATTTCATGTGAAGGAAGCCAGACTATCTAAGGCTGGTGAAATTGAGAAAAAAACACAAGTAGATCTGAAATGATTAATCAACTACTATTTTAAACAGTATACCGGGTACCCTTCAATTTATTACTGCCAATAATGCGCGAATATCACAGTATTAAGCGGGAAATAGCCAATCTGTGATATCTATAATCGTTTCGTATTTTCTATTCTACCGCATTTGTCAGTCTCATTCATCTCATTTAAGAAATCAATAACGTCGCTGGATGATCAGTCAGTGGGTCAGCGAACTGATGGCAGTGGGTCAGCGAACTGATGGCGGTGGGTCAGCTAACTGATGGAAGTGGGTTAACGAACTGATGGCAGTGGGTCAGCGAATTGGTGTCAGTGGGTCAGCGAACTGATGTCAGTGGGTCAGGTGCCGATAACTGCTCTCCTTCAGGTAGGGTGTATCGCAGACTAAGTTGTCGCATGTTAAGGTACTCAAGTTTTAGAAGTATTGCGTTGGAGAACAGAGTTGTGCAAAGTTCGGCTCACTTCCTTGTTTGTTTTTTCTCAAAGGCAACTTTTCTTTATGTCCTATTCAGAATTGTGCGCTACAGGAACTGGGGATCTAGATTCAAAAGAATTTCTAGTTTTTTGCCTCTACATTAATTTACAAAATCTCCCTCTGTAGGAGACTTTCGATTTAATAACGCATGGTATTTTATCGAAAATGTATCAGCCGTAAATGAGGTGGAAAGCTTTCTAGGTATTTTGGTACATATTCATTAAAGTATGCTCTTTCCAAAAATAGTAGCAATAATAGAAGCATATTTCAGTGCTTTTTTTGGTGCGTAGTGAGAGGTGAAGCAGTGTATCGTAACTGTGTTCATCGCCACCAAACCGCTTTGCTGTCTGACAGGATAGCGATGGTCTTAAGTGCATAGATGTTCATTTCCCCTTATATTGCAGCCAGTTAAACGACTTTCTACCATTCTTACTATCACATAACACATACTTTGAATGTTCCTCATCCTAAAGAATCCAACCTTGAACCAAAACTAGCATTCCATTCATAGTGCTGCGGTCGTCCTCCTCAGACGTGCGGTCGGGGAGGCAAGTCTCAGCTGCCGGGCGGTCACCACTGCGGTGAGCACATCGGTCCCTGCTGCTACAGTAAACCTTACGGCTGCATCGGCTCCGGAGTTGCCTCGGCCGCCATCTCTATTGCGCTGCCACCACCCCCACCGCCTCCTGCCAGCAGCTCTCCCCACCTCCGTAAACACAGCAGAGAAGAGAATCAAAACTCACAGAGCAAGCCCGGGCAATCATCATCTTCTTCATCGTCGTCGCCCAGAAAAATACACAACAACTGGTCTCAGGTTAGTCTCACGGATCTGTACACGCATTTGAGAGAGACAGAAAGACGAAAATTTCTGACGCGCGGTTGTTTTTGAGTGCGGGTTAAAAGTAATTCAATCATCTCAGTTCCATTTTCTTTTAAAATATTTCATATTCCAGACTTCTAAATCCCACAACTTCTGCAGCAGGTTTTTTCAGAGTCTTTGATGAGTCATTTAGTGCTCTCAACTTCCAACACAACTGCGGGCAATCATACAGAGAGATTAAATAGAGAAACCCGATTTCAATTAGTTATTGCTTGTGATATAAAATATTTATTTCAAACTAGACTAGGCATATCAATAATGCAGGGTTTCCATTTTCTAAAACCGCCCTGTATATGGAATATGCTGCATAGTTTGCGCAGCTTGGCTGGAACAAATATTGATATTTTGGGATATCTGGTGTGTTACCTAATATTGGTTTGGATTAGAAAGTATTGGTAGTTGCTTATCCCATGGCATTGGATTAAACAGTTTAAATATTTAAGAATACAATATATCGTAGGTGAAGGATACGCTGAACTCTTTTAAAAAAAGCCTCAATTGTATATTGAAATCAACATTTTAACGACTGAACTTGAATCTGGAATATTTTTGAGTGTGATACAAGCTTCGATTCGTTGCGTAGAAATTCATGTCTAAACAGCGTTACAAAGTGGGCATTCTCCTCTCTAGAGAGAAGGTTTGTCGTTTTGGGAGGATATTGTGTTGCAAAGAAATGGTATCCTTATTTTGTCTGAAGTAAGGTTTGCATTTTTCATTAAATAACGTTTTTATAAAAAAATTCAAGCTCTGCAGCATGATCAACAGAAAATGATCCATCAATATTCAAATCCACCATTGGAACTGGGCATTGCTCACGAAGACGGTAGATTGGGTCTTAGACGGTGGACGGGGTATTGAGACGATGGACAGGTCTTAAGACAATGGACGGGGTCTTAAGACAATGGACGAGGTCTTAAGACAATGGACGAGGTCTTAAGACAATGGACGAGGTCTTAAAACAATGGACGAGGTCTTAAGACTAAGGGCGGAATTTTATAATAGTATATAAGGTCTTGAGTGGGGACAGTGTTTAAAAATGGTAGGCGGAGTCTTAAGACGGTAAACGGATCCTAAGACAGTGGACGGTCTCTTAAGACAGTGGACTGTGTCTTAAAACGGTGGACTGAATAAAAAGACGGCAGTAAGGGTAGCAAGACGGTAAATGGAATCACGAGACGGTGCACAGGGTAGTAAGACGGATGGCGGGAATTTAAGACAATAGACAGGGTCTAAAAGTGGTGGACGGGAATTTAAAACGATGAAGAGCGTAGTAAACGGTAATAATTTTAAAATAGTGTATAGGTTCTTAGACTGTGATATGTGTCTTGAAACAGTGGACGGAGTCTTAAAACGAAAGACTGTGGACAAAATCTTAAGACTGTGGAGGAGGCCTTAAGACTATTTCATGGATAGGAGTAAAGGAGAATCTCGAACACAGGTTGTAATCTGTGCTAACCTTGACTTACTGAGCCATTCAATTATACTCAATATTTTGCGGGATGTATGATGAAAATTTATTCACCTCTAAGCTTTGAATATAGAGCATTTCTCGAATCAAATGTTCATGAATCTTCGCATTTCGCATAATAACGATATAGTTCTCATTACATGTTGTCTCATCACTCAGTACACAACTACTCAATTCAGAAATTTGATGTTACTGTGCGGTACACTTCAAGCTGCCCATTAATTTTCTTCACACGTTTTCACCTAGTGTACGACTGTATTTAATGAAAATACCAAGAAACTCACGCTCTCTTCTTTAGTTAGCCCAAAATGTGAGACTCAGCCATTCATGCAGTGATCGTTCTCAGTCAGAGCACAAAATATCAAAGTTTTTCCTTTTGTAGGTCATAGCGATCTTTTACCACTGACTCTTTCTTATACGTTTAGATTTTCCGTGGATCACGAAGGTTTTAATGAATTTGCATTTCCGTTCTCGACCAGTTGGGTCGTTTCGCTCAGTCAACTATGAAGCGATTGGACTTCCCTTTTTCTCCCATCGATCGACAGACCCTCCCTTTCCTCTCAGCCTCAAAGTGATTGCATGATTGCATATTCTCTTTTTTTGCCGAAAGCTTAAGCATTCAATTTCGTATTGTATCACAGCCTCTCAAAGAATTTTAATCTTTCATTGATAGCTTGATCAAGCGATTTTGGAGAGGTAGACAGAGTAGAGCATCGTACCTTTCAACCAAAGTTGCACACCTTCACGTCCCTCCATCAATGTGAGTGCATTCCCTTCTTTCGTTTACCGTTTGATCCTTCGGTCTTTTCACGGTAACTTAGAGATTGAAATTGCCTGATGCTCAGTCGCTTTGCAATGCAGATTTCCTCCAATCCGCGAACCTGTTACGGAGAAATCTTTGAACACCATCAGGCATTTGTTGGTAATTCTATCTTTTGCTATGTTCATTCAGATGAGGACTGTTTCAACTTGTAACGAGTGAAATGTATTTTTCTTGATTTTAAAAGATGGGAAACTGAAATATTTTCAGTTAAAATGCCATTTATGCCCCTTTCTACACAAGAAAGGGATTTTCTGGCTGAAAACGATACAGCCTTTGGATCCTATTAGGCTCTGCGACACAGCTTACGTTCGTACAAATGCAGCAAAGCTGTCCAGCTCGTCTCTCTGGCTGGGAGCGGCACTGCCCCGGGATCATAGACTTTAAAAGCTATTTACCTTTATACTAGCGTGTGCACATCCCACGTTATCATACGTTTTCTTTTGGAGAAGAAATGAGAGTACATCGCCTTTTATAATTTCCTCATTTTTTTTTTTTTTAGTAACGCCGAGTTATATCGTAGTTCCAGATACAGACAAATTCCTTTACATGACTTAAATGTTCAAGTTCGACCAATATCTACTAAGATAGGAAGAAATTGCAACGTGGAAGTCGAATAATTTTGTAATTTGTAATTTAATCAGCCTTAAGCAAATATTAAACACTACAAAGAATATCAGAAAATTTTAAACTCTCCATTCGATGGATTCGAAAAAATTCTTCATTTTCCAGAGTTTCTCCAACTGAATAGTCATGCGTCTCTCTTTACACCGTGAATTAACTGCATATATTTCTTATCGACCCTCATTAATTCCCCCATTTACGTCAGCCGTCACGAGCTCTCCTTCTTCAAACGGACTGTTCCCTCTCTCGTCAGGTGATGGAGCAGAGACGGCACCGAGCCATCCTCATCGACCGGTTCTCGCGAGTGCTGTTCCCCCTCTCCTTCACCATACTCAACGTCGTGTATTGGGGCGTCTTCGTCGTTGAATGGCCGACCTCAGCCTCCTCTTCCGAGTCTTAGAATTCAATTTTGCTCACGCCGAATATCCAGGCGACCGAGTACCCTGAGTTAGTAATGTCCGGTAACTGAGTTAATATTTGTATTGGATTCCGTACACTCTTGAGCACTCCACGCTCTCATGCCTGTCGGATTTGAGCTCAGTTAAGGGGAAAAACTTCGTGCACGCGGCCGACTTGATAGTAAAATTCGTGGTTTGGAATATTGAGGACTGATGAAAACTTCTGCTAGAGAGCCGTAAATACTGCATTTGTGGCTCTAACCTTCTCGAACAACATATGTGGTCCTGGTATAGCTACTTTTAAAATTCAAATTTAGAATCTTAGTCTAAATTTATTTAAAGGTCTGTATTTAAGTTTTTGGTGACTAATCTTCTAAAAAAATGCGTGCCAGTAATTCATTTGCTGCGTAAAATTTGGAAAGAGTTTTGAAATCTTTTTGAACGACAAAGCAGCAACAACGAATAGGTCCTAAAAATACAAAGTCCAAGAGTATTGAACAATTATTGAAAACGAAACTATGGTAGGAGAAAGGCATAATATTAAACATTGTTAAAATTCATTTCTTTTTTTATTATAACTTGGTGAACGAAGTCTTGTACTTATCTCTTCAAATACATAGAAAAGAAAGTGGAATTGTTTTCCAAAAGTATAATTTTTTGAACATTTCAACTTAAATTATTTAAAGTTCTATTCATAACGCCGGATTCGACTGAGCTCGCTGAGGCTCTGGTCATTCGGATCAATAGTATGAAAACCTTCCGATTACTCCAGGCAGCATGAGTTGTGTTCACGGCAATTCCCTGTTATTTCCTAATTTCCATTACTTCAAAAGAATCGTAAATGCAATTCATTCCTGTGAAACTTTACTTGGGCAATGCACTTGTATCATATTATATATTGAAGCGAAGCAATTTTGAAAATTCATTGGCCTAACCCCAAAAGCTTTTAACTTTAATCATATTCAATAAAAATTATTTACTATCATTTTTCCATTTTGCTTAGTTGTGACGAAATGGAAAATTATGATTAAAAAACATGATAGAAGTGAAATGTCGTTGCATTCCATTATTAATTGCTGAACAAATAACCAAGTTTTCATCCTCCGATCAATCAATACTGCCCAAATAACAGACATTTACGTATAACCAATAAGTGGCATATAGAAATGAAAACTTTTTCATAAAATGCTGTGTTGTTCTACATTACCATTATTATTTATTTATTATTTATGCGCGTAGCTAAGGAGAAGACGCTCTCAAAATATCATAAAACGTTTTCCTAAAATCTTCTTAGTCAATCAAATTTTATGTATAAGGAAACTATGATCATTGTTTCGACCCATAGAGCGGGAACGATAAGCTACAAATTGATCAATTATAGTAAAAACCTTCCAATTTTTTGTACCTCATTTGACCTAAACACGGATCTAAAAAAGTATTGGCGAGTTGGTTTGATTCATCAAATTTACTAATATGTGTACAAGAATAAATATGAAGTAATCTGTATTACAAAGTCCCTTTCACAAATTTAGCTAAATTGAACGATAAATGGTACACATCTAAATTGATTACCAAATAAATTTAGGACGACTGTTAAACATGCTGAGTGCTGCAATTTTCTATATGGTCTGAAATTAATAAGTTAAAAATTGAAAGATGAGCCTTCGATTCCATGATCAGTATTGAACTTATTGAGGAGCGTTGAAATCAATGGAGATAATTGAAGCTGATTTAAGAAATGATACATAGCAGTCTTTAAAATTTTTCACAACTTGAACTTAATACATTTACAAATTTATAACAAAGTTATAAATTTAATTAATATAACTCTAATTTATGTTTATTTATAAGTATAAGGTTTTCTTGCTCTGGAATGTGTGCTCCTAGGTGGGAGAAACTTTCTCAGTTCTTGAAAATGCTCGGTAGCGAGTGTCTGGAGTAGAATATATATAAGCGCATTTAAAATTTCAATCAACGACGTAGTATTTACGCGCTTGAGTTAGGCCTTGACGTCTTCTGCATACGAAAAGGAGAAAAGAAAAAACATTAAATGAGCGCTTAAATTCGTCCTCAAAATCTATTAATGTGATACGAAAATCCTGAGTTTTGCTGCATTTATTCAGTTTGAAAACTCTAAGGAGTTTGTCCATCCAGTTTCCCTAAAACCCATTCATCAAAGTTTATACATGATTTGCACAATATTATTACTAAGCTCTGATGAAGGTCTTACACACGTGGTATGCAGTATATACATACATACAAACACACATACATACATACATACATACATACATACATACAGACATACATATATACATACACTACGTGATCACACTCTTGCGCATGAAGTGCTACAACCAACAACGGAAACGCTGGGACGGCAGAAAAATGTTATCCTGTCATTTCCCTTGTTTGCTGCCCACATTCTTTTCGTGGTATTCCCAAAATAAATCCCCGCACTCTCAGTTCTGAAGAATAGAGACCAATTTTTTAGGTAAACTCTTGTTAGCTTTAGGGCAAAAATAGCGGGGCCTTGGATTTCGTTTGAATTGGATGACCGTCGGTTAGTCGTTGGGAATTTCATCTCCAAACTGAATTATTTTTCGAGGATGTAAACTGCGAGTGTCAACCATTTTCGCATTTTATAAAATTGTCAATTCTCTCTGATTACGTTGTAGCCAAGCTATGGAGGAATGATTTTTTTTTGTAGAAACTGCTACGCCAACGAAAATAGTTTTATGTTGACAGGCGATGCAACGACGTTTTCTTCACCAGGTGTGGGGTGGAAAGTAAAGCGCTTCCGTCCGATAATTGATAGCCAACAGAAGACATAAAAGTTAACACTATTATGTTCCCTTCAATCGCGGTCTGCTCGTATGCAAACTCCTGAAAACTCAAACAAGAGTCTCGGCACATAAAGCGCTACAACGTTTGTAAACGAATCCCTGCGTGAAACTTCATGTTCATAATAATCTACTGCTACCTCCTTTAAAGCGGTGTTCATCGGCCCAAAGCCCCAGCAATGCACTTCTGATCAATTTTGTAAGATTAATATCACTTAATCCTTTTTCTGTATATGAGTAAACGTAAGAGAGAAATCTCTTTCTCAGATGTTGGACGAAAACATTGGTGCCGATTTCGATACCGATTCATCATACATGGTGATTGTGAATTCTAATCAAAATTACGAAGTAGGTGAAAATTCACTAGTAAATAAGAGAATTATAAGGTTCCGGAGACCTTTCCTTGAACAGCTGAGGTAGAACAATACAAGTTCATGAGCAATTTAGGGAGCAAACGAATTTATTGTGCTTGTAAATTTTCATTTTTTTTTATTCAATACCCAGGAAAAAATAGAAATGATGGAATTTTTGAGAGTATTACTTTAATTATCGCCTCTAACAATAAGTCAACACGTATGTACAATGCTCAGACTGTTGAATGTGATTGAGCATCGTCTGAGATCAACATTGATTAGATTCATAAAAATCCTTTCAAGAAATATATGCTTCAAAGATAGGCCTACAAGCAAATGTACTTGCATCAGTCTAATATTATTCATTTATAATCTTTAAATATATATATGGGTTTGTGTGCTTAAGAATTGTAGCACCATGAGGTATTGAATCCCGCATAGTTGGGGCAGACCATTTCGAAGAGACGAAAGGCTGATGGCTGAAGAAGGCAATTGGGAAGCGTGCGTTGACGATCCCAGTCACACAGCATTCTGGCGTCCCCAATTATAGAAAATGCATACTCAATTTAAAATATTTTCAATTTTTAGGAAGTTCTAAACGTGAGACTGATTCTTATGTAACCAATCTGCCCTTAATGTGAAGTTTTTCGTTATTATTACGCCAACCTTGAAGGAATGCATTTACGAATGGGAGAAAAAATACTAGGAATAAAACTTAGATAATTTCTAATATCAGAATATTAATACAATGTATACCGCTAATATACAAATAATATCCCACGTACATAGGAAACTCACCAGATCTAGCAGCTGGAATGCATACACCTTCAATTTTGAGCAGTAAGCGCATCAAAGACGTCCAGTCAAGTGTAAATATTTAGCTGTAAGCCAGAGGATTCATCAGCGTGATCTGGCGCCTTTGATGGCGAAATATCGGAAACCGAAGCTGAAATCTGACCCTCTCTTGGAGAAACAAAACAATGGCGCCTGGTCCTGCAGCTTTGGGCTGCAGCCCCCGAATGCCGAAGGATGATAAACGGAATCGCCTCCAATTGTGACGGTGAACTCCATGGAAACTTCCAAACGTGGAGCATTTTGCTCATTGTTGAGACTGGAATGGAGGTGAAATATTATCTCTCGTAGCATTCAGTGATGAACTTCATAATTAGGTTGACTGTCTCATCATCCATCACAACTTCTCTCATTTCAATGTCAGAGCTCCGTTCGCGTACGCGCTTTTCATTAAACTTCTCCATCTTTTCGATCTCTTCTTTTCAGGTTCTGATGTAAATGATGACTACTGCTTAGGAAAAACTATTGCGAGCATTTGCTGTCCTAATGATGTGCAATAGTTTTAAAAGCACTACAAATTTGCTAAAGAATTTGTCCTTTAAAATTTTCAACGAAGGCTCGACTCAAATGGACATGTCACCCACTTCCTGCATTTACCCGAAACACTTTCGAAATTGTGGTCATGAAAACTACGTCGTTCAGTAACTGATCTTCTCGAAAGCTTGCGAACGATTCCTTTGCCTGGAAGAGCAGATCAGCACTCCGACTGCAGCCATGCATTTTTCACTGCTGGTCTCGCAGGTAACATTAGACAACTTCTATTGCGATCGTACGTTATATTTTTACATCCAAAACTTGAAATGAGGCTGTTTTGATGTCCATCTGCTTGCCTGTAGCAGGTCCGCTGAGGAGTTTTACGATCACGCTGCTCTACGTATGATTAGGGTGAGTGTATAACACACCTTAGTTTGAATAAGAGCAAAAAGCTTCATCTTTTATTTTGAGGTTATCGTCGCTCGAAGTGGAACTTCCTATCAGACCTGGAAGCAAATTTCAGCAGGTTAGCCTACTGCTCGTTTTAGTATTTAATGTGTATTCGTAGAAGACCCCATTATCTAAACTTAACCTGAAGGAAAAGTTGCAGGGTAACTTATCAATTATATTTTTATTTAAAATTGGAACTCTATAACATAAGCGGTGCATAATTCTTATTTTTCATTAGTAATTCATATGCTCGGATTTTTAAACACTCCCCGCTAAGTATGGCCTGAATTTATCACTTAGTAACTCATAATCCATTATTGAGAGAAGCGATTTCTCCCAGTGCAAAATTTGGTGACGATGATTAGATGATTTTATCTATGAATTAATGTTCATTTTCTATCAAAATTATTAGTGGAATCAGTTGAAATTATCGAATTTGCATTCACGTGTTTTGTTCGGGTCGTAAAGAAAATGAAATATTCAAAAAAGTTGTAAAAATCAGACAAGGCGCTGAAGCCTCGAATCGAATTTACTATTTTACAAACATTACTTTTGACATAATGGAAAGAAACACATAGAATTTCATTAGTGATACACTTGGTACTATATAAAACACTTCAAATATACGCACGAACTAAAAAAATATGAAAATCATCCACGCAGGAGACCATGGGAGGATAGCCAACCATATCCGAGCGCAAAGAAAGGGAAGCGTAGCTGCAGAGAAACTAAATTCGCGGCAGATACCCTGAACTTCCTCAGAGTCGCTCGATTTGCCCGCGAAATGAAACTCTTGAGGAAAACGGACATGTCGGGAGAGCCCTGAGAACCAAGAAAAGACTGCGAAAGGAGAGAGACAGAGACAAACTGTCTCTTTTCTTTAGGCGTCTTTTCTTGGTTCTCAGGGTTGTCCCGATGTGTCCTTTTAAAGACAGTTCGTCTCTGGAGGGCCCTTCGATGTGTTTGTCAACAACAACCATCTTCATCTCACCTAGTTTGGGATGTAGAATGGTTAGATGAGAGGGAAGCGAATAAAGAAACAAAATATGGATGATGAAGAGTCAAAGCGTCAAAATAGACAATTCTTGGTAAGTCTAGGAGACTTGAGATCATTTTCCAAAAACATAAAAGTAAAAATGTATCATAATCTCTTATACACAGGTCGGCTCAGTAGTACATAAACTGATGCCATGGTTGAATAAGTATTTGAATTTATTATCTTCACAAACCATTGTCATCACCGTTCGATGTCTTTTCCCCACTAAACGACTTCATATAATCTTGAGAGAAAAAGTTTAAGCCATTTGTATGTTTTTATGGTAGGAGAGAATAGGTTTGATATATTTTTAGCCCACGCACGTTCACCGGCAAATCGACTCAAATGGACATGTCACGACTCAAATGGACATGTCATTTATTCGAGCTTTATTTTTGCAGACTTAGGTGAGAGATGTTCATGCACTAAGTTTTTACTCTGAAAAGTCTGTGGAAGAGTACAAAAATATTATCCTTCATGTGTTTTCATACGTGTATGTAATTCAAGAAAAAAGACCGGTAGATTCATTTGAAATGCATTCACTCTTGAAAATCACTCCTTCTTTAAATTACAGCATTTGCACAACTTCAGCATCAATAGATCTGTTGATCACATTTTCAATGTGTTTCGCATTATCGACGCTTGAATGATATAGAATGAAATAATTTAAATTGATTATTTACTGTAGTAGCCGTGCTCTATCTGGCTTACATGCTTTTATATTCTGGACCAGTCTGCAACACTCACAGGCATTCAAAGAATATTTGCTCCGACATGAAAGTTTCATGGTAAGGTCCCAAATATTTTGCACCGATCTTCAACTCACAGATATTCATAAAATGTTTGTTCTCTCAAGAGAGTTTCACGATAAAATCTTACATTTTTTGCCGTGGTCTTCAACACTCGCATGTATTCATAACATGTTATTTCTCACGAGAGAGTTTCATGATAAAGTCCTTAATGGTCATTGCTTCGTCGTACTTGGACAACTTGTAACACTTCTTCAGCTGAGTTACTCTAGAAAAACTTTAGTGTCCTTCGAAATTCCAAAACAAATTCTTGGCTTCTATCGGGAATGAAGCATTGTTGCGAAGATTATCATATGATTTGAAGAAGAAATTATCGAGAATATTGAAAAGTTCTGAATTTAGATCTTCGTCCATGTCGCAAAACTAAAATTTATTCATGTGCTAGAAACTCTACACACGTGTAACTTTTAATAAATGTTCCGAAATATCCGGGATAAGTCTAGCGTCAAAATTTCTTTGTTTCATATCAAGTAACGCATCGTGCTAGTTGTACTAATCAGTATCAAACATTGCAATTGCATAAATCGTTCAAAAAAATTGTCATATTTTATCGTTATATTGCGTAGACTTCTGAGTTAATTCTGGTGTTTGACCGAGTCTGTAAGGCTCGAGCAGAGATAGAGAGAGAGAGAGGTAGAGAGAGAGAGAGAGAAAGGTTGGTAAATGCCGGTGCTCAGATATGATGACCTGGTCCAAAGTTCAGATTTCTCATGCGGCCTGAGCAGCTCCGCCGCGTCTCCTGCCATCGGCGCCTACGTTGGTCTCTTGACAAGCGGTGAAATGAATGCTTTTACCCAGCGTAAGGAAAAAATGATATTGGGAGAGTTAGGAAAAAAGTTCTTTTACGTACTAGACAAGAGGTGATTTTTACTGGACATGAAGAGAGAGAGTACAAACTAATTTTTCACTTTCGAATTATCCCAGTGCGTTTTTCACCATATGTATGGGGTTGTTGTGCCTGTTTTCCAAAGTATGATGGGCTGGCGAATCCAACTCAACGAATCCAAATTGCCAACGAAAGTCATAATGCGACGACACGAAATAAATAAACACTTTAACTGGAGAAGTCCAGGAATGTCACTGAATAGAAAAATCTGTGTACATGTTAAGCAAATCTCAGCAGCGGTTTGATGTATTAGTCGATTGCCTAATTCGAAGTGTGCCTATGAAATCCTTGGCACTAGTAAAAGAGAACATCAGTGAGTTGATGTCACTTTGTTCTTCATTTTTAAGACGTCACAGTCTCATCATTCATATCAATACATACAGTACCCATGACGTCCTGTATTCGTGCCATATTTGTTTAGCTTTCTCCATCTTGGGTAAGTACCTGAGGCATATGAGTGCGCGGCTGGATAGTTGATTACCGACGGGGCGGCGAAAATGTTAGACTGGGTAGGCAGGGATCCTTCTGAAGATGGAAGGAGGGGCCCTAGACACGCCTGGGTCTCATTTGCCCTACAGCGAGACCAAATGGCCTAGTTACGCTGGCCGTAAGTAAAGTTTACACCTAAATTAATTGTTTTCATTAGCCATAAACTCCGAGGGACATGCATGTAGCACTCGTTAATTTATGAAAACATGTATAAATATACTTAAATGGGTACTATTTCCTAAAGTTTTGTGTTGAATTAAAGCTTCAGTATTCAATGAGGTATTTTAACTCAAACATTTATACTTAGTTTTTATATTTCTGACAACTTATAAATCTAGGATTTGACATCAGAGCCAGTGATTGTCATCTCCATACCCATTATGACGATAATTTAACTACGAAACTGGCACAAATTTAAGTTAAATTAGGATACTAAAAATATTAAAGTATAAAAGAACAGTCCTGGTTGAAGTTATGAAGTTCTTAGCAAATAACCTGAAAATTTTTTCAAAACCATATAATTGTTTCATTAGATCCATTATTATAAATACAATTTTGTTTAGACCTGTGAATTCCACAGTTGTATAATTGTTGGGGCCGTTGAAAGTTCCAGAATACAATTTTAAGAGCTGCTTGAGAACCCTTTGACTGCCATTCGTACATGAATTACCACTGCTATTTGAGCACACTGTTATTCTTTCCTAAACTTACAATTTCTCTATTGTAAAGTTTTTTCACAATTTTTAATTCACTTCGTAAGAAAGTTTCAGTGACCGTTTTCGATTGAGTATTCAAACCCAGTACAGTAGCTGGCTCTTCCAGTGTGGTCGCGTATGCACGGCCCGGCGCCGCGCCTTCCGCAGTGCCTCACTGTGGACCCTGGACGCGGTGTGCAAACAACCATTTTACGTATGAATTTACTTGAACAAATATTAATTATTAATTAACAAAGCCAGTGAATGCAAAAATGCAGTACAGGTAGTCCTCGGTCGTACATGGCTTACGTTCGAATTGATTTGTGCTCAAAATTTTTAGTTTTAGGGATTCGAAATACGCGTTCTTGTCTCAAAAGAGCGAGTCAGTTTCGATTACCTTAAACTAAAAATTTTGAGCACCAATCCAAACGTGCACGAAACAAACACGACATACATCGAGTGCTGCCTCTACGTAAAAATAGTCTTTGTGACGTTTATACAACTTAAAAATTTCTCGAGCGGACACGATTACAGTAAAACTGACTGTCACATTCTCCTCAAGAGTTGACCTATCACTAAAGTCGAGTTAGTATCCATCATGGGTGCAGAAGAATGGCCTGCAGTCGTTTTCTTTGCATGGCCCGCCATAGGTGTCGCTGCGCCCTCTTGGTGCAGAGCACAAATGTTTATACTGCTCACTTAACTTTAAATCATATACGGAGAGCGGCAAAAATTTTGATGATTTTTTGATATATTAGGAAACGATGAAAACCTTTACGTTGTTTCTCTACCTTGTTTTGCTGCCTGGCCACCTCCAGCAGCCTTATTAAACACAACACGTGTTTTTGTTTTATTATTGTAGTTAGTACTGTTTACAAACTGAATCCAAAAACGAGCTCTATAATTGATAACGGAAGCCATTAGTCAGGCCAATTAATGAAGATCAGTTGATAAGCTGACGACCGCAATCGATACGCTGCTACATCTTAACACGATTGACTTGGTTGTCCTATTTCCCAGGGTAGGTAAATTAAATGGGCCTAGAGCAAACACAATCAAGATTGTTTCGATTTTTAAAGATTAATTGACTTTCTCACATGAAACCTAAAAAAAGCAAGAATACAGCAAACGAACTTTTAATTTAGATGTTTTACCTTTTGATAACGAGCGTCACCAATGTGACATGCGTAAACATACTTCAGGTTACTACGTCATGCTGAGACAAAGCTTCAAAATTCTGAGTCTTCTTATAAAGTGTACTGCGGAATTCATTACCGTGTAAATTTATTGACAACAATTTTAAAAAATACTGTCTTTAAACAATGGGCATTCTTTGAATAATATTCATTGGTAATCTTCTCAACGCAGACATATGAAGCACTATTATCTCCTCGGGCGTTCAAAAGGAAAAAGACTGAGTGGTTGCCTTCGATGCACTCCACCAAAGAGCTGCGCATCTCATTTCTGCGTCGGAGGAAGCCTGTGAGCCTCGCTAGGTTTACAGGCTTCTGGACGGAACACCTTTATTGAAAAATCGCGTTATCTAACATGCAGAACTCTAAAAGTGTTATGTACATTGATCACAGTCGTTCTATCAGTAAACACGTAGATGTATAAGAGATTTAGGTATCATTTTCTGAAAAGTGTACTTAAATTTTTTTATTTGATCAAATTCAGTCAAATTCCATCTTTTTTATTTCAATGAAAGATGAAAATAATTTTATTTTGCTTTGGCATAACAGGTTAGGATAAATTTACCTTTATTGCCTGGAATGCACTTATATTGTTCCATACTTCATTAGGCACTGATAGCTTCAGGTCTAGTTCAAGTAAGTAAGGTGTTCTATTTATATGTAATTAGACTGGAACTCTTTCACTCAGGTAGCTCAGTCCCAATTCCTACGTTGAATTTTTGCTTCTTCCGAACAACATTTTTTCTGCTCATCATTTCGTTTATTCGTTGCATCGTCGTCACTCGTTGATAAACTTTCATCATTCTCCATTCCATTTTGCAATGCGTTAGCTCCTGAAAAAGCTTCAGGAGATGCCAGGAAAGTTTTCAGAAGGTGTTTTCAGAAGGTTAATCAGAAGGTGATTCAGAAAGTGCTTCAGAAGGTGCTTCAGAAGGTGCTTCAGAAGGTGCTTCAGAAGATACTTCAGGAGGTGCTCGAAAAGTGTTCATGGTTGGGTGCCGTTGCTTTGTGGTCGGTTATCTGACTCTTACTGCTGTAATTGTGATATATACAAGAAAATTGTACGAATTAAGTTTCATCATGCATTTCTTTCACGACAAAACATAATATCCTTTACTATAGACATGCATTTTCCCCAATTTCAACACAAAAAATTCATAAATTCATGAAAGTCGCTCATATCGTAGAGGGTCTGAAAGACGCGCTGTTGCGTTTGACGAGCCGAGCGGCACAGCACTTCGCCGCGGAGATGCTGATGCAAATATGATAAACAGAAGACGGACGTGTGATTGGATCCGGAAAAAGCCGGCATCGGTTATGCGAAAGCTCTTCGATTTGCATCAGCGGCATGGATGTCAGATGCTTGCAGCCACTAATGCATAGCAAAAGTCCTCTGGAGACCGTCGAATAAAACGAGAGAAAATTCTAGTAACGAATAATGCAAACAAAACAGTATTTTTTTTGCTATTTGCCAGTAACAAACGAAGCCGAAACGCCGATCAAACTCAAAAAGAAAATTTCATGCTAGAACGCTAGGCTCAACGGTCAAAAGCTTTTAACCAGATGGCCTTGAGATCCGTCAAGATGAAATGTACGTGGCTGCTGGAATGCAAACGCAATTTCATCCTTTGCTTTTAGTAGAAGTGTATTTTATTATTCTTCATTTCCAGCCCTGACAGGCTCAGTGCCGTTGCAGTAGGTAGCTACACATGCAACCTAAATTTAACACCAGAAAAATCTCATCACCGCCGTGTTGATAATATTTTCAGCATGTGTTTTCAGGTGCGAGTAGTTTTAAACTGAAATCTTTGTAGAAATAATTGTTGAAATTCCTTTTTTATTTTAAAGCTTCAATGTATCGCTAAATCGGTTTCAGCACTGTTATTTTTTATATGGCAGTTTACCATTGTACAGTTCATTAAGCTTTTTAATTTTACCGGGGACGTACGAAATTTTTTAACATAGCTCATTACGACGCTCAATTCTCGACACGCTTTGTTATATTCACCAGCAATTAAGTAACAACAAATCTTAAGAACGACAACGTTTTCACAACACAAAGAATAGCTCGGGAGTCTTGCTTGCTACATTCGTCGGGTTGCTGTTTTTTTACACACTATTTTTAGCCAGAGCCTCGAAAAGACCGCAACTAAATAGGCCAGAAATGAACAACTCCTTGTTTGGTAATTTCAGTTATTTTTAAAATGACCAATGATAGTGAGCTAATAGCGATATTTTCCGTAAAACTTTCAATGAATTTTCTAGCACGTTAAAAAGAAACTTCGAACCAAAACGTTCCTCTTGAAACTTTCTCAGTTAATTAAAGAACTCGTCACAGGAGAGGAGCACGAACAGCACAAGGCAATGCCCAGGCCACGTGTTGAGGTATCCACGACCGGTCGCCCTGGAACGGAAACGTCTCGACCTAGCGCTGCTAAACTCGGAAGTTTATGTAGTGATGGCTGCTCTGAAATTGTTGATCCACTGATGGAAGTATTCTTGATTTCAAGCTGCTTTGAAGTCGACACTACAGTATTCGAACTAGATTACTGAAAGCAAAATCTAAAATTCAGAAAAGGGAATTTATTCTGTTTTACTACATAGTTTGAGTCCTATTGCGTACTTTCATTAAGATAACTTGGATTGAAAATGGTGAAATCGAAATTTACCTGTGCTCATCAGATATTGGAAAATTCAAATTAAAAGATTTACCTCATTTTATTAGACGTTGAACGGGAGGCTTCAAATTTCGCGAGGTTTTATGCGAAGTTCGTGAGGTCTAGTTTTTGGAGGCAAATTTTTGCACCATTATTCGTAGCATTAAAATACACTAATATAAATAAAAAATATTAATTATTAAAAAATATTGAAATATTAATAATATTCGTTTCTTAACAAACAGTACATAATGTCTACATAGTGTTTTATATTCGTTATTAGATATTTAGTTAGACAATATAAGAGTATCAAATAGGTATTTTTAAAGGGACAATAGACTGGATGAGAGAGAAGATATAGTTTCATGACAATACTAAAAAAATAGATTCACCAACTTTAACGTTTTTGAAATAGATTCAGAAATCTAACAGTTCTTTAATATTAACGAAAGGCAGTTGGATTAGTATTTGAAGTTCGATAATTTTCATAAGCATTCCATATATCGGAGTTTAGATCACCCGCATTCAAGTGTTAACTATGTCGATGGCTATGGCCGCAATGTCTACAACCTGTGTGAGGCAGTTTGCCGAATCGTGCCTCCGTGACTCGCAAACTGCAGATTTTCT
>VOMN01048309.1:0-45082 GCA_014899125.1 Orchestia grillus | reverse complement strand
CCTTGTCTCCCCCCGGCCTTGTCTCACCCCGGCCTTGTCTCACCCCGGCCTGAGGAACACGGTAGTGGCGAGTTCGGGAGCTCAGGAGCCCTCACAGCAGCTCTTGCTGCCAAGATCGATCGTGGTCCCAGACACTGGCGCCAGGACAACCACCGGACCCGCCTGCTGTTTTTTGTGCCGGGCGACTGATGGAGGAGGATCTGTTCCGGCGCGTTAACAAGCTGCTATTCCAGATCTGCTCTGCTTCACTGCGACAGACTATGTACTGTATGTATTCCGCTGCTAACCCATGACTCTTGCACTATGAAGTGTCAATTCTAATTCCATCTTTCTTTCTTTCTTTCTTTCTCCAGCAACATACAGTAATGGGATAAGGACAGCAGAACAAGGTATGTTTATAAATGAGTATAAAATATACTGAAAAAAATATATGCGCAGTGTAGACCTAATATCCTGCGTTTTCCTTTCCACAGCACACAGGAATTTATTTTAAATGTGCTGTATGCAAAAAGCGTCAATCCTAGAGGAAAATAACAGATACTCAAATTCGGCAAAAACGCGCCATCTTCACTCTGATCACAGCTCGTTCATTGTAGATCTTTATCCTGCCGACGAAGCGATGTTAGCCTCGCATCGTCCCTACGTATCCATCTTCATTTTCGCTCGTAGACCGTATAAAATTTATATTGCCCGTAAGATACCTACCTGTAAAGGCCATTTTAAGGATACTTAGCCGCCGTTTATTAAGCCTTTCTGCCAACATTACTATACTTTCTGGCGTTGGCAAACATTATTATTACTATTATCATTAAAATCAATGTTGGAAGCCCCTGTGGGGCTCGAACTGGAACAGTTACCAATTGAATTGTCGCACGACACCAACTCACCTTGAGGAGGGTCATCTCATAATCAGAATCTTAGTTTTACTCGGGTTCAACATCACATTGGAGCGGGTACCCCTCTCTCTAACTCTCATTAGTTCCCTCATGGGTGAGAGCCTCCTTTGCGCGTCTGTCACCTGCCACGCAAGTCGAGTCATTAGCATGAGCAGTGAGCCTCTACTCGCCAAGAGCAAACATGGCACTCGTGTAGAGTTCGAACTACATTACAACAACACCCCCAGCGCATTCCCCATCATGCACATTTCGTACTGGCAATCACACACATGAGTTGTCAGTGTAAGACATGGTTGGATATTTTTCATCTTTTTAAATACCTATATGTTGATTGCGTCGCTCAGGCGTGCGGGTGGAGGTACAAGTGAGTGCGTCCGAGTATATTCATGTGCTGATATTGTCTATGAGCTGCATTATTTCTGAAGTGGTATTAACATACAGAAGTCAATATCAAATTAGACTTGAGTGTACACAATATATAAAAGCATGGAAGGCTTCGACTCGGAGTGAATAATTATTCCATACTTTTCTATTAAATGTAAGACTTTCGATCGATGTACTGTCTGTCTCTAGGTAAACCATACCTAAAAACACTCATTATAATATGTAAATCTATATTCTAGAAAATCATATATGTAAGTTACGGAAGTTGGAAGAAATTTCCTCGATCGTAGTAGAGCACAAAATGTCACTAAAGTTCCATTCGCCTCAATTCTCATGAGCATTTGAGTAGAAAAGGGGTGACTGAATACCATGGTTGGGTTGAGCTCCAAGTGAACCTTTGCAGCAAAATAATTAGTGTCATTTTCCCAACGGTGCCGCACAGGCGGAGATTACCGGCGATTATCCGTTGCTGCTCAGGCAACAATAGCGGTTCTTTCGGGTGAATATTCACATCAGCATCTCAAAATAGATAAAACCGAGGAAAATTTTTCGAAAGTTCGGGATTCATTAAAGCTGTATCAAAATCATTGTGGAATGCTACGAAAGAACATATGTGCTCGTAGTTCTAGTAATCACCTAGAAAACGTTATTGGCGAATATGCTTCAAATTTTTTATTTTATCTAAAACAATTTAAAGGTCACGATCTTTGGAAAAATTCTAACACTTGAATTTAGGTAGAAAATAATGACGTTATGAATATCGAAAAAAACTTTTCTGATTGCCTGGTAGATAAATAAACTAGATGAAATTGCCTTAGTATTTTCAGATAGGTTTTAAACCTTCGAAACAAGAACAGGTATAGAAGCGTATAAGGTACCACTTATACATACAATTATCTCAGTTGGTACAATTATTCCTCGTTTCGTGTACATATGTCTGGATTATCAATATTGCCGCTTACGTCTACGAACTATGTAAAAATTATGCATGTGACTTCAATTAAAATGAAACATTCCAACAATGAAGTCAGCACTGAAGAAGAAAACGCACGATGGCTTAAGCTAATGCACGAACATTACAGCACTTACATTGGCGTCATTCAAGAGAAAACGAAGGTAACTTGAAAACCGATACTAATCGTTGATTTTACGCAAATCTTAGCATTTCATATGTAATTTTTCATTTCTTATAATTGTTTCTGTATGTTGTCATCTTGTCACCAAGCTTCTCACTAAAAATGAGAACTGCGTAAGGTTTTTCAGATTCAAAGAACTTAATTTTTAACATGTACATACGCAGTTCAGCCAAGCTTTGCCCTTCTTTACTGCGAAGACTGTAAAGAATAAGAACAGCTTCCCATATTTGATCTTAAACCTTTATTTATTCCAACACGTTTTACCGTTGGGTTTTAAATGCCTTACAACTACTGGTGTGGTGGGGGATGTGAGGAATGTGTGGTTTAAACTTCCTTTTCCAAGGGAAGTACTCCGTGGTGACGCGAAAAGCCCCACCCACCTGAGCCGAGGCTCGAACCCTCGTCCATTCGGCTGTGAGGCCATCACGTTCACCACTACACCATGGAGCCCTCATACAACTTTTTTAAAACCCTTTCGCTTCAGTATTTTTATAGAATATACCGTAATTCAACATCAATGAACTACTGCCGAATTGTTGGACAGTTGAAGAAATTAAGCGGCGTCGGAGAATTTGAAAGTATGGCTGCCTTTCATTCTGCAAGCTAGAAAACAAACAAATTAGGGTTTCGGTGCCATACACGCCTTTATTTCTTCCTCCGGAACCACAAAAACCCTTTCCAGAAATATTGAACTCCGTAAAATGATTTTGAAATGGTCAATAAGATAAAATTATGAGGCTTACCTCTGCTTTGTACGGATGATTCACACGCCCTGCCGTCTGTCGCGCTGCCTCCTGCACATACAAAAGTTCATTTTACTGCTTGTTGCACGAACACATTATTAATGCTACGGAAGTGCAACCAGAAAATTAATAAAATCATGAACACCATCCTATGGCAAGGATGGTGTTCGCTGCTACCGAAATTTTGAATTCTGCTTTCGTCTCATCCAACCGACGTACGTCATTCCCAAACTCTGCAGGCTTCTTCAAAAACTCCTTTGCAAAATTCTGTCAATCACTAACATGTTTGCTTTTCAGAAGTGGAGTTTTCTTTGGAGATCTAGAGAAGATATCGGGATAACGAAGTGTTCAACTAATTAAGTCCTTACTAACTTTAGCTCCTGTACCTTCTAAATCTTGCTGAAGATCATTAAGAGTGACTTTTGGTGAAGCATTGTCCTTTCTTGATACTGATCTGATGCACGGTCTCTTATTCTGCGAGGACGACCAGATCTTGCACGAGGATGAGTAGAATTGTGAGACTTCCGGTGACGAAATATCGTCCCCCCTGAATTCAATGGAACTATTAATGTTATTCCTAATTTTGGTCCTAATTTTATTATATTTTGTATCAGAAAATGTAATTGTTATATTTTACTTTTCTTATTATTTCCACTGCTGCTTAACTACATGTTTTGGATCAGTAACAGTTTCTATTTAACACTGATGATAAGAAATACATAAAATGACATTATTAGAGGTGCATTGTAAGCTTTTGCGGCGCACTGTATTTAAATACTGCATTCACACGAGTAATGCGAGTGATTGCTCACAACCTTGTTTCCAAATCTAGGTCCTATTGCGTAGCGTTAGGATAGCTCATTTCAGTTAGCGCGTAAAACCAAGGAAAAAACCATTGCATCGTTAAAACGTCAGCTTATAAAATCTGTCCTGATGAATAACATCTCGTAACGATACATTACGATATTATTTTAAATTTTTCATTCATATTCTCCCATCATTACGAAATCATGATATTTAGTTAATATTTATGCGTAGAACACAAAAGGCATTAGTTTTATATTTTCACAACTGATTTTGTACTTCTTAAGAAATTTATGTTTCGTACAGCATTGTCTGACTTCTAAAATACCAATTTCTGAAGATCAAATAACGGCACCGAAGAGAAAATAGTGTTCCCTAATGGTTACGGAACATTCGTGGTCAATTCTAGCAAAATCGAATGGATTAATTATTTTTCGTATAAATTTAATAAAGCGAATTTGGAGCTACGATACAGTTTATGTGATGGTGTGGACAACAGTAACACCAACCGGAAAAAAAAACTTTTTTGTGAAACCCGAGATTCAAGTCAATCGAACAACTGCTGCCCCACAATCGAACGGCAAGTTTATTACCTAATGATGTGAACTCCTTCTTTATAACTTTGGGGAAAATACGTATCTACATAAGAGAATACTAAAAATAAGGAAAATTTGAATCTGTTTTATCGATTATCACGAACCTGTGTGTTGTGATGAACAAGCAAATCCAAGGATTTTAGAGCTTTATGCTTGAACTAAATTTTAGCTAGTGGAACATGCACATGTTACTGGTGTGGATACAAAGAGCTCAATGAGGGTCTGACATCAAATTCATCAAGTTGATATTCCATATATTTAAGGAAGTCTGCGTTACGCACCACATGAGTGCCCGATGCTGCGCAAAGTCTTTGCAACTAAAATAATACGAGATGAATTGGCTATAGAGTGGCCATCGTATTAACCGCGATTACTCTATCGGTCCAGTTTTGATCAACAGCAGCTGCCCATAGTGATGAATATTTCGTCAAATCAATGAAAAAGGAATGAATTCAATTCTGCAAGCTCAAGAATATAGAGAAACGATGTGTAAAGATTCAAATTATTTATTTAAATATCATTGATATGCGATATAATGATACGTAACTTTATAACTGCAAAACAATACTACGGGGAAAATCTTCGTGGGGATTGTGCATGAAAATTTGCATGTCACTTTCATGATTCGATGCACTTCAATTGAACGGGTATTATCCAAGTGAGTATGTGTGGCAAATTATGAATTATTTTGTTGAATTATAAATTTGTTCTTAGAGAAGAACTCTCAAAAAGACTCCTGTTCAGATTGTTCTCTATATTTTGTCACTATATTTAAAGAGTATCCGTGTGTTTAATGCTTTGGTGTTTTGGTTAATGGACATTTATGATTTGGTTCTAAAATACGACTTATTCGTTTGGCAATAACTCCAAGAAGAGCTAAATTGAGCATAAGGGACCACTTGGAAATAGTATTGGAAGTTCAATAGAAAAAACGGATACGCGGTGCTTTGCGATAATTGTGTGTATAAGAGAGAAACCAAGTCTCAGCTTGAATTACTTACCTATGCATTGAAAGCCAGCTTTGATAAGTCACTCCTCAACGAATATTCCTAAGAAAACGACAACCATAGGGGCTCACGGTGCTATTATTCTCATGAACTGAAAAATAATGTTAGAACACAAATAATTCGACTCCAACACAAATACTAAGTCCAACAACCTATGGCAGCCATGTAACTACAACAACAGCTGCATTGCAAAGCAATTTCATAGCTCGGTTAATTATTTTAGCACTTCTTATATTACAGATAGTGTTGAGAGGAATATACAAATTGAAAAGTCTATTCATCCAGTCAATCAATTTCGTATTGATGAAGTACAAATAAATTTCAGATACATTAAAAAAAGTTACGTATGCAAAGTCACTAAATTTTTTAATTGCTCTATTTGCCACATTTATAACGACAATTCTGGATACGGTCATTCAACCCTTCAGATCCAGAGACATCTCTGAGCGACGTTAGACAAACTCGTCTTACTTTTTAATTCATCATATTACGTTCAATTAGTAGATGAATATACATAGATAGTTAGACATCTATTCTATAAATATTATAAGAAAATAAATTTGTACCAAAATTCCTTTCTATAGCACAAACTTGAAGCGAAGAGATAGTTTGTTTACAGTGTTATAAACTATCAGAAAATCAGCCGTTACATTGATGTAGAATTTCACTGATCATTGAGAAGATCAAGATTTATTTTTTTGACTTTCTGTTGTTCTTGGCAGCTAAAGGAACAGTATATGTGAGCATTAACTACCTTCCCATCGGCAAGATAAGTTTTTTTAGACATTTAAAAACCTTTACTGACGAGCGCTGTAGGAGAAATTTCTAAGGAATCTTTCGGGAAAAATTTGTACTGCCCGTTTTTTTACGAAACAATTTTGTTTCAAAATGTAGCTCCATTAGTATCCTTAGAATAATCGCACTCCCAAAGAACACTAAAGTACCGCGACTCTAAGCTCTCCCCCTGGCGGACACTTGACCCTAAACTGCCACCAGCCCTCGGTTCCCCAGCTGGGACTCCTGCTAAGTTCTCTCAAACCATTTTCTCTATTGGTGGCCTGCCCGAAGTTGGTCTAGGCCACCAACCCGCGACCGTTAGGCCTCCGTCGACCGGAATCGAGTGTTCGTAATTTTGAACGGCCTTGTACTCGTATGTATGAACAAATCATGTGGCTACTGGCTCTCACAGCACGAGCGTAGAAGTAATGTCGTAATATTAGTAAATGTATAGCACGTGCTAATGGTAGTAGAGCCTTCAAAGGTTTGGTATACCGCACCCTTATCTTAAATTCCCGAAACTTTGTGGTTGTGTTTGAAATCAGTGAAGTAGACATTTTACTTTCGTCGGTATAATCATTTGCGACTCAATTGTTTTACCATTTTCAGTTTCAACAAGAATAAGTATAAAACTGGGACAATGTTCGTATTATTTCGCAAGAATCAAAATATGTGAAAATGGTATTATTTAATGTACGACACCTCTGCCCTAAATCATCGATACTTTACAGTACGCATTTTTATGTTCTTTTTCTGCGGTCTGTCTTTAATTTGACTTCCGATTTTACCATGTATGACGAAGTATTTCACGAATTTGTACAATAATCTAAGCATTGTTGATCATCCATCGCATCCTAGCGGGTAATGACTATTAGCTACCCAATTAGAAATCAAAGTTCGAAATATAAATGGGATTTAAGTTTTTTAGCACGATACAGTTTTCTTATTTGGTTACAACCTAGCGATTTGACATATCACGTGTCGCACATGTACATTATCTTCGAGTTAATTATATTTTCTTTTTTCTCGCAGAACAAGTTTGTGCTGCGCAATTGTGCACTCGCATCACACCGTTAATGGAGAAAATGGGCACAGCTGGACTAGGAGTGAAGCTGTCGAGGGACTGGCGTCCCTTCAGGAGGTGAAGTACTTATTTCTCAAGAGTCGCTTAATTAACGCCCAAGCGACCTGGGACAGAAGTGTCAATTGCTAGGACCGTAGGGGGTAAAAAAATTTAGTGTTCTCATAAAATTTATTTGGGATCCTAAATGAGCATTGACGATATTTTATCCGTGTTTAGAAGTTTCATGACCCAATGTGAATGGTGAATCCTGAGGCACCCGCCACTGCAAACCATAGTTGATATCCCTCAAATTTTGTTGAGACCTTTCAATACGGTGGCCTCCAGAGGAAAAATTTTCACTGATTGTGAGAAACAACACAACATAGGTAATTTTTCACGCCATTTACTGAAGTAATGAAAAGTTCCAGAGCAGTGAAAACAAAATTTTTGGCTAAACATTCTTCCATCGACTCAAGTGTAGCACTTTGCAACGTGGCAATTAAGTGGCAATTAAGTGTTATTTTGTAAATTTTACATTTTCTACGTCTCTTGTTGCAAAACAATAGAATATGGCCATTATTCCCATTAAACGTCGTTTATTTGTTACGCTTGAATTATTTTAATTCCGAGCATTCACGAAGGAAAAATTCTAGCATTAATATTTTTCATAACAAGGAGATGAGAAATCATGCTTTTAACTCAGGAAGAAGGCAGAACTGGAACTTATCACATGGTGGATGCTGCTCAGAGTACGGGCACAAGAGGGAGCTCGCAAAACAGCTCGCTTGACAATGAAGCTATCTCGACGACATCAGCTAGGATCTGCTAGCCAGCGGTAGCAGGAGTACATCACAAGTGAAAATCCTCATTTTCATACCTCGAGTAAAACTAGTAGTTTGAACTCATTCTTACCGTTTGGAGAAAAAAACTTCCCAGAGAGGCTGTGGAGTGGAATAGGGTCTTTCTACAACATTTTACATTTTCAGCGAGTCTTGTCACTCTCCTCTCTTCAGCCCTCTTAAGGGAGCAATCGTTTCCGTAATCCTAATCGCAGTACTTTTATCCGGAGGAAACTTCACAAAAAGCAGAACCGAATGCAGTGCACTGTTTGTACAAATTAATTAAGCAGCAAACGAATAGATAATTGCATGTGTGATCGGGACCTTATCATATTGTAGAGCACAGGAAGGAAGACTGGTCACCAAGTGGACTGGGTTCACTGTGCAGGGCTGGAGCACGGCAGCGACGGCAGCAGCAGCAGCAGCGGCTCATATTGATCCGTAGCGCAGGCGCAGGAGAGGACATGGGAGAAGACAGACACGACGTAGACAGAAGGGGTGCTTATTTCACAGATTAGATGATCATTTCGCAGCAAAATGCAGCCAAGCTCGAGAATGAAGTTCAATAATACTCACTGAGAACACGATTTTTATTGTTGTATTTTCCAGCTTTGATATCTTATAAATTGTTAAAGAACACACATGTTTTCGTCCATATGTGTTCTTTAATTTTTATGAAGTGTGATGCACTTATTGAAAATATAATTTTTCGAAAAAGCGGAGCCCAAGTTCCTCTCTGCAGCAACTGCGAGCTCGCGGCCGCGAGATTAATGTTTACATGAGAGAGCAAGGTGCACGCAGTTCGGAATTAAAATTACTCCCTGAGGCTGTTATAATAATTTTAATTAATATTGTACTTTTTGCACAATTAGTTGAAAGGTTATAGAATGCTCTATTTTGAAAGAAAATTTCCATCATTTTGATTCATTGTTTCATGAGTGTTCGTTCTAAGATAAAATGAAGATGACACTCAATCTTGATGGACAGACGACATATTAGTATTGCACGAAAAGTATCATAAATAACAGCTAAAGTATTTAACCATATCCGGTCGTTCGGTTTTACAACCAGCCCAATAACTTTTTCGAGCTGTGAAAACAACAAAAAGAAAGATATGAGTTTGTACTTTGGACTGCCGTGTTCTCTTATCTTAGTGAGTGTTAGCCAAGACATTCATACTTCGTAAGCGTCACTGAGGTAGTCCAAGAGATTGAAAACAGTCCATTGCAAAATTGTTTTGAGCTGGAAGTCAGCTGTGCTCTTCTTCTACCCTTATGTTTCACCAGGTCAGCAGTGACAGTTGAAAGAATTTATTTTCCATTTTCTCAATTTTGTCACGCATACATGAATATTGCCAATTGCGATATTTTAGATCCTGAGATTTAGCTTCTATAATTCAGATTCCTAATTCTTATCCCGACTCGTGCTCTAGTGTACAAGCCCAAGACTCCTGCAATGTCGGGAACATAATGCAGTCTGGCGTGAGAGGGACGCTATTGGACAAAGATATTGATTCAGGTCTAGAATATCGAATTTTCGATATCAGCGTCAGTGTCTCCAATAATAACTACTCCATGTATTTATTGCCTACATCTTCCTTAATAATACGTTTGAATAAGATTATAAGTGTGAAAAAGAAGCCATTCCTAAAGACGTTTGATAATTATATACCTCAAGCCAACAAAAATTGATTTGAAAACGAACATGCAATAAATGATGAACAATGGCAAAACTATTGAAGTTACTTTAATAATTTTTTCTTTCTAGTTTTCAGTAATAAATCTTTTTGTCAATAGTTTTTTTTAACAACTTCAGCTATTTTATTTCTATTTTACATGGGTTTGAGTGAATAAATAATTATCGGTCATTTTGACGGTAAACTGAGCATGCTCATACGAAAAATCATAAAATCCTAGGATATGCCCATAAAATTCAGTGGATTCTCTGTAACAAAGAAAATGAAATCTCATACGTTGAGGTTCAAAATGAATTTCTCTTTATGTTTCTTTTTTTTGTCTTCGACAAAAATTTGTCGTAGCATAAATGTTGAAAAAAAATTTTTTTCAATAAAGCTGCCATGTTCATGGCAGCGAGAACGAATGTGCAACATTTTTAGTGGGGAAATAAATGTAAATTCTAAAATATGTTCCTAGTTCACATTTAGATGATTATTAATGATGATCATATTCCCAACAGTGTCCCTTCACTCCGTCTATGATCGAATGCAACAAACATTCACAGAAATAATTAATTGTTAGACAGTATTTAAGGAGCAGGTTATCGTGTCGCTGCTGATAATTTTCACCCATTTTTCAATATTATATTTAGATTCATTGCTCGATCGTTCTATATTGAGCGATCTTTGTATTTCTTAAACATTACGGAAAGGATACACCTGATAGAAGTTACTTAGCCATTCAAAATTCTTCATAAAAAAGTGTATTCTACAGATATCATCCACAACTTTATCGTTAACATCATTATCACCTAAAAAAAGATCTGTCTTAATTACTGTCGAATTCTAAAACTACTATACCCACTCTTGCGAGACTGCAACAAAGAAGACGACAAAACTTTCGGAATTTCCTATGACGAACATTCTGTAATTCTCTCCGCATCAATGTAAGACAAAGCACGGCCGAATATCTTCTCACTCTTTGAGGTGATCTGCAAATGAAAAATAAACCAGAACTAAGTTGCTTACCTCTGTAGGAACTATTAATCACGGATCCACAGAAAACAAAAATAGCTCATCCACCAAGTGAAAATAAAATAATGCAAAGAATTTCATGCGAGATTCAGTCTCCATTCTTTCACTTGAAAGGCCACAATATGGAAGAATACCGACTCTGTTATGCCGGTAAAGATTCTTCAACACGTATTGAAAACCAGTCGCGAAATTCTGTCCTTGCGGAAACAAATCCAACTATTGTCATAGCGTCAAGAAACAATGGACAAACAGAACCACGAACTAGTATAGAAGCTTCAGTTATCAGAGGCTACTCCTACCTAAAAGGGCAAAACTCGAATTCATCATGATTTTCCAAAAATGTCGCCAGCTCGCTGTGTTGAACACCGAAGATCGACCATGAATAGCTGTCATAAAGAAGCCATTCTATAAGAGAATAAATACTAAGGTGTAATTATCCTCCACTGCCATCAACCCTCAGAGTAGAAACCGGAGAAAGAACTTACAAAATGGAATAGAAAACCAGCTAGAAGACGTGCTTGAGCGAATCGAGAACGTGTTGTGCGTGAAAGAGTGGTTTGACGAAACGCAAACTCGAGGTTGAAGTCTCGATAACACGACTTGCCACTGGCCCCTCTCCAACAGAAACGTATCTCCTAAAGCACACCTAACTCAACGAAGACCAGGAACAACAAATATCTGGTCTCTTTCAAATTCAAGATTGGCCTTACCCAAAGTGCAAAACTTTCAACGCGGAGCAAACAACGGCTTCAAAACTCAGAGGGATAAAACAGACTCAAAAATAGACGCTACAAACGGCACGACATAACCGATACCGAACGTAAAAAGTTCTTCATGCAGCCTGCAAAGTCTGACAGAAACCCATGCCGGATTATCACGTACAAAAGACAGTAACAAAAAGAAACCAATAGCCTTTCTTATTGGAGACAGCGCCCTCAGGAAACAGAGAACGGAATTCAAACGCGGATTGACGAATACGAAAGTTTTCTGATGCCCCTCATTCGGAACGTTGGAAGCAATCAAAATCTTAGAAGAATTGTGCTGCTCGTAAGAAAATATTGTCGTAGTTCAGTGCGGAACACATGACATTTAAAGATTATGCCCCGATAATTTACTTGAAAACACACTGAAAATAAATCTCTAGTCTCAAAAACTAACCAAATCGTGCTGTCGTGTCCAAGTAGCCTACCAAGAGTAAAGGATGTGGATCAAAACTCGTGAGTAACTTACATGAATAAAACAATCGAAAACATGCTCATTGAAAAAGAAGTTATGTACCTGGACCCAATTCCTGAATTTCTTTCCGCTTCAAATTATTGGAATCTTTCACCATCTTCCGGAAAACACTGTTTCTGCTGGCATCGTAAACACCTTCAAAAATGGTCTAGACATATACTCGTACTAGTTAAAGAAACCCCAGCATTTAAACTACTGATTCGTTATCCCAATTTTAAAATTACTGTTGTTGTTAAGAAAAAATTTATAAACGATACCAGAATTGTAAAAATTCTGATTCTTCATGTTAAAACAAACGTTCTGATACCTGTGGGTAAAAATCGATTACTGTGAGCAAGATTGCTTTATTTCTGAATGTTTTCTTTTGCCTCTGCTTCTGTCGAGCGACTAGATGGGGTGATGGTGGTCACAGAACCCAAGTTGTAGTTATATTACCTGATCTTTGATCTGCTCTTCCCTCTCATTCCAGGTCTGATTGTTGCCTGTGCGTGATTGGAGTGTGACAGCACAGGATTTGGGCAACAACCTAAGAAACGGCCATCAATCTCATATCTGTCGCCATATTCAATTCAATTCTATTCTGATGCAAATCTTCAAGAATAATTAAATTGAGTACGAGTAAGGCAAAGGCTTATATCAGGTCTGATGAGATGCTGCAACGTGGTTGGATTAACTATCAACTAATCAGTCTGGGTTGATCAAATGAAAAATTGCAGTTGACTGCAGTTGCGCTTAATATACCGTTGAAAATCGACAGAAAAAACAGTGTCATCTTAAAACTTTGTCCCCAACAGCATGAATTCGAAACAACGGTATCAGTTTCATTTTTTACAACGAACCTGCCGAAATCCATCAAAAATTAAAATGAAATTCTCACACCATGAAAATATAAAGTGGGATTCTAGCTTTCTTTCGGCATAACACGGTTAAAAAACTAACCTTCCGACATTTTCACGATTAAAAATGTGCCATCGATCAACAGGTGTGCGATTTTTTTTTGTTTGCGCATATTACTTTGGTTGTGTCCAGTGCGCCTCAGATTATTTTATATCATTTCACCGATATCTATATACAATGGCAACGGAGCATGCAAGTCGGAGTTATCGAAACGTACAGAATCGTAGCTCTCAATACATATCAGTATAGTAAATATACTCTCCATAATTTTATATTATTTGACCGCCAGAAAAAGCGAGTGGAGTAAAAATTTGTTGCTTTCCGTTCCCAGTGATAGAAATTATAATTAATATGAACGTAAAATATTTTACTAAGTGTGGTAAAAGTAGATGCTAGTGAATTCAATTCACAACATCATTCCTGCTTACAATGTCCAACAAAAGCATTGGTAACATTGTTTCTAGAGAATACGCTTTTAAAATATTTAATATTAATGCGTCTCGATTTAACCCAGAGGGCTAACGGAAGTGCTCTAAACAGAATAAGTTGGTTAGCCTTCAAATTACTTTTTATTCATTTTTTCAAAAAACTGTCATAGAAAGCTTCTGTGATTCATGTTTTATGCCTAACTACATTTTATTCTCTATTGCAATGTTGTTCTTGAATTTGATATTTATTACTAACTACTTCAATGAAATTAACTTATAAAAGCTTAGTTTAAACACGGTGTAAAAAATCGCAACAAAAAATTGAGAGTACGCGGAATAATTACAAGCTCAGTGCAAATCGATTTGTCGCGGCAGCGCGGTTGTTTTTCTAATGCTCATTAGCCTGTTAGACCAGATACCATAACCATGTAACTCAGCTCTATCGTCACAACTTGGAAAGAAGGTGACTCAAGAAGAATCAAGCATTTATTAAACTTCTAAGTCCTTGACTTTGAATCAAACACCTACGCCTTTTTTCTATAAAGTACTTTATTAATGTTTAACTGACTATCCCGAAGGCTCTCATAGGTTTGCCCGAGCTGCTGCACGAAAATATCCCTGACTAAAGTTTTTATTGTTTCACGATCATCACAAATAATTATTATCATGTTCAATATGTACAATTCAAACTCGTACATCTGCAAACCCCTCTTAACTGATCGTGAAGGCGGATTATGTTCTCTAGCAGCTGGTTAGGTATAGCAGCGCACTTTGGAGTGAAAGGTATATGGGAAAGTAATTTGTGTTCATAAGTAAAAAAATTAGTCATGGTGACATAACAGAACGAGACAGTAAAAACTACCTTTGGTTATTTAACAAACACAAAATCCAAATTTCATTTCGCGATCAATTAGTCTATTAACGTTTAAAATGAATGACTTGAATTTCATTTTGTTGATGCTCAATCGTGGATCACTTTTTTTCGGAAAAATTTATACTAAACTTCACCTTCCTTGAACGGAGTTTAAAGTTCAGTTATTGAATTGCTTGGCTTCGAGAGTAAGTTTATTCCTCCGATTAAACAAAAATAAGGCGAAACCACTTGGCGTGCCCCAGGTTTATTGAAGGAGGTCCCGCACAATGCCAATGCTTCCTAGATCTACGTAGATATAGGAGGCATTGGCCGTACTCTCCTCTCGCTACCTCAAGTCAACGTTTGGACGACTCTTACTAAGTTCCTTGGTGGCGTCATACAGTGGGAGAAGACATCACTTTGATGATGACCATGCATACAATCTAGGGAAGAGGTTATCTTAATGCTAAAACGATCGTAAACGGCGCAAGTAAACTCATCTATATCAAGAAAAGTGCAGGTATGTCACAGAGCAAAATAGGAAGTGAGTCAGCGTGTGAGCTCTGTTATAACGTACGGATTTGGTAATACGAGCTGCACAACTCGTCATTTTTCGTAGATTTTTTCAATGCGCGCGCATTACTAGTTTGCGTACTTGAAGTCATCATCAACGCTCTATGTGCCTGGGCGTCTCATAAATTCTGTTCAACAAAGCGATCTCATTTCGCCTTCGCGTTTGTGAATTTTTGCACCGAGGAGTATTTATCTAAACACATATGAGCTACAACGACACTGTATCACGATCAGAGCTGGGCAGCGCTACTTTGAAATGTAGCGGCCGCTACATTTCAAAGTAGCGCTGCCCACCTCTGATCACGATGAAGGTTTACGCTTGTTCTGAAGTTTAAGAAGCAGATAGAATAATAGCACTAATTACTAGCGAATAAATTTTCCCTAACAATGTAACGGGGCATGATTTACATGGCGAGTAAATTATTTATCGATCTGCTGTGGAGATGATGAGCAAATTCCAGCGCTGCAGTCAACAAGCCAGCTCCACATCCTGCACACGAAAGAATTTGTTCACGGACTACTGATTCAAAAATTAACATCGCATGCGTTGATTTGAGTGAAAAATCTCTCATTTATTGAATCATGATGCGCCTGGAAATGCAGCTGCTATAAATACTTGAAAAATAAAAGTACCTACTTGCCCTAAACAAGCTTTCTTACATCTTTATTGCACCGTAGTAAAGTTCACAAACCGTAATTCATAAATGCTATGCAATTATTCAGTAGGAACGTATTGAGTGTCCTTGATACATTATGGGTGGAACATAAATAAAGACCTCACCACACAGAAGCAAAATGAAGACACCCCCGAGGTCTGCGACCGCGAAGACGACGTGCCTCTGCCTGTCTTGCTCAGCGCCAGGTGGCACCAAACACACGGTCGCGTTGGGTGTGTAGCTGTCGATCATCTGCGATATCAGACCCCCGGCGATCATGTGGCGTAACCTGGGCACAAACGATCATCTTTTCGATGACTGCATGGTTAATGATTGATTAGTAACGACACAAAGATGAGTATCCTAGTCATAAGATTGTGCGATTGTGTCACCTAAAGTCTGCAGGAACATTACATTCTTTCATTGAATGCCCTCAACGAAATCAAAAAGTTGATATACACTCCAGTCACCATGGTCGACCTGCAAACGGCTTGAGTGCCTTTGAGAAGAAACATTTAAATAGAGCAATTGAATTGTATTCCTACCTGATCACACATGTACACACATATCTTTCCGCTTGCATGAGGCGCTATTAAGACACATATTGCACAAGAAGCTATCGTTCGTGGGTAACTTGAAAACACAATTTTACAGACGAATTTTTGATGTCAGTCTGAATATTTTAACTTGGTAGGAATGTGTGGACGTGAGTCAGATTGTATTCTAATTCAGTCGACGTCTAAGTATTTTCCAAAAATAGTATCAAAGCTTTGGCTTATGTTACTTGAAATAAAAAGGAACAATTAGATGCATGCCTCTGAAACATATGTGTTAATTGTTGTACAGCTTGATTCAGAATAAGAGGAAACAATTTTTTGTTTATGAGCAACCATCCTGATTTTAAGCATTAATAATATTTTGAACCTACGATACCTTACAGTAGTTTAATTCTGATTTATTTATTTCACTTTCATCCTTGTAAATGGCAGCTTATTAAACATTAGGGGATTTTCTGAAGAATCAGGTGATGCATTTTTTGTGGGCATCCTGTATTGAGGGAAGAAAAATCAAACTTCACCTGAAATGAAACTTCTTCTCTAAGAAACATCTCTAAACATCTTCTCTAAACCATGACAGGTATATCTCAAATCATAAACATTCAAATGAATATAGCAAAAATATTAACATTATGTTAAGAATCAGCAGTAAAAATGATCAGTTTATACGTCGAAAGCAAGCACATAATCATGCTGAGAAATGCATTGCGCTACTTTTTTAATCATGCACTAACTCCCAATTTCAGGAAAAGATGTTGGATTAATGTCCTCGGATTTGGGGTCTTTTAATGACAAAATGTCGTTCACTTACTGTTTGTCAAAGTATGGTTTGTAGAAACTATTCTTGGGGAAGGTGAACGAAAGCGAACCCCCTGCTATTCTCTCACGCGCGATGTAGTATCCACAGGTACCGTTCTCGCTGAACTCTTCACTGGTGATCTGAAAATAGCCATCTTCTATGGTCGTAGGGGTTCTTCATGGAAGGATTTAACCTACATTTGGAAACGATCGCTAGCCAGATTACGTATGTTTAAAAATCAATAATAATTTGATGCTTCCTGTAAATCTGTGAATGAAAAGCAGTTAGTTGAGCGAAGTACTTTTAAGCTTCAGAACGGAGTGTTTCTTTCCGATAGTTCTTGTATTGTGATTGTTGCAGCATATTATGATCAGGAGTCTCATAATTTATTGCAAAGGTGATGGCTTCATAAAACAAACTCCGCTCTTTTGAGATTTATTTTTGCCCTAAAATACAACGAAAATATTTCACAGTACGCCTATATCAGTGAAATGATACCAAAAGAAAATCATTATCGCTACACGAGGTGAAAACTGGTACAAAAATCGTCAACACTACTCAAGTTTTAGATTTAAATAGTTGGTGAAGTTGCGAGGTCACGAACGGACTTGAAACGCTGTAGTCTAATAATAATTGTAATCGTTCATTCATTCCTTCATTAAATCGCTCGTCTCGATCACTGAAACCCCTAATCTTACTTCATTTTCTGCGTGTCTTGGTCCATGCAGTGTTGTATGTGCGACTCACACAAACTCTTACGGGACTTGTCCGCAGGTGCGGGCATGAAGCTCGATTTCTACATTTTATTAGATGAGATGAGTGCCGATACTTCACACAAACATAGTATGAACACTATGAAATATTTACAGACTTTCACTATTTTTTCCTTCTTATTTAGTTGCAGTAATGAATTTTCCTTCGAATACAGAAACCTGTTCTAAATAAATTAATGTTCGTAAAAAGTCATTTTTTCTGTTATACCAACTTAACATTTCACTAACTGTACTCTGGATAGCAAACTAAGCTCTTTTGAAACATCAATATATGTACGACAAAATTTCAAAACATCTCTAAAACATTCATTTTAGTTGGTACTGTCGAGATTACTGGCACTTCCATAGAGCGAACTACCCCGGCGGGTGCCTTGGAGATTCTCTCTACGCGAATTTCCGCCGGCACTCACAAAACGTTGGTGTCACGTACAATGAAACGCTCACGTACGCATGTCCCTCTCGCATTGCGGTCACAGAGGGACAGCCCACACACCTTTCTCATGCTGATGTAGTCGCACAGCACTGCCAGCTTGCCGGCCCTGATGTCGAAGCGGGAGTAGTAGCAGGAGCTCACTGTGGTCATGTGGCCAGCGATCTCCTTCATCACCCCTGACTCGGCCGACTAGAGCATACATGGAACAAATTGGACTTGAATCGATTGTATTCCTGTACCAGCGTGGGCCTTAGAGGAAACTCTTTTATGGCGTTTATTTATTTGTAGTTGTTTATGTGCGAGTAGGTTATGGGTATCAACGAGCTGTAAAAATAAATGTGCTAAAAATCGTGGAAAATTGGGCGGTATGAAATTTGATACTGGCTATACACGACTAAAAGAATTAATTCTGCAGTCTAACTACGTATCTAATCATCCAAATGTGAATAAGGTACAAACCCTTCATGTTAAAAAGAGGTTATTTGCAAAAACCTTAGTGGCTAGCAAGAAGTTATTAAAGACACGTAGGAAGTTATTCAACAACGAGTCGTGAAGAAATATGGAAAGAAAATTAAAATTCACTGTCATGACCACACAGCCACGCAAATCAGTAATGAGAAATTAATCGTAAAAAATCCAGGACCGGTAAAACATTTGATTTGCTAGATATTTTGCAATGAATATAACCTAATGGCCTCTAAATTGATTAACTCCAAGAATATAGAACAAATATTAAGCATGTTCACTCAAAGAATGAAGTAGGAGGATTTGACCCACGTGCTATGCCTTGCCTGAAGCACTTTTAATTGAACACTCAGCACGAATGCCCTGAAATTATAAACTATCTTTTTTACAACATTGTCACGATAAAGCCTTTACTCTTGCAACTTCACGGTTGAAGAATTTGATGCCATTCATCTTATCCAACTTTCCGAGAAAATGATGCATTTAGTGTTCCTCAGCCTTCCCTATGCGAGTAAGGGCGTTCCCATGCTAGCGGCTTTCATCACGTTTTCGTGTCCCCCCTTGAGCCTGGCTCGCCCAGAATATTCAGAGCTAATATTCGAGGTCTTGGCTCCCGACCTAGATCGTGTGACTGGCTTCTTTGAGCCGATGAAGTTTTATGTTATTTATACATCAATTTTTAACCCATTTGATCAACCTTTGTACTGAGACAGTCGTCAAAATTATAAATCATTCACTTTTTAACATAACTGAGTTCTTGGAGAAGTGAAGCAAAATCAACAGTTTACAGGAAAAAATTGGATCTAATTTTTTCAGTAAATACACGTGATTAAACAATAGATTAAAGTAAGTTCTTCGCTTAAAAATGTTGGCTTGCTATATGTTAAATAAAAAATGAAATCTCATGTATGCAATTACTTATATTCACTGTGTATTTTTGTAAAATCAAGTATCCCAGTAGATGCTATCACTAGAGATTCTTGAAAAAAATTAATCTATTTTCGATCGAAAAATTCTTGCTAATCTGCTTCATGTGATTTGACTACTTCTTTGGAAGAGTCAGACCTTTTCCCATGTGATTATTCAATGCGTAGAAAAAATACTGGTACAGCATATTAAATAGTGAGATTTTAAGATATTGAACTTACCTGTTGAAAAATTTGCCCTTTTAAATTTTGGCTAGTTTGTAATATCAATTAGGCTGAACTAAAAATACTATAAAAAATATTTCCAACGCTTCCAATTAAAATTCATTTTTGCATACAGAGTTTCCGTATTGTTTCACGCATTCCCTGCCCAGAAGCCATGCTCTACAAAATGTAAATGTCATACAAGTATTGCACCCCAATCTTAATGGCATTAAAAACCAAGCAGCAATCGAGAGCACAAATCTCACGCGAAGTATCTGGTCGAGTCCACTGCCGGCTTCCGACCCGACCTGCATGCCGCTGCCGAGGAGGTCATCCAGGGAGTCCACAGGGATTTGTATGAGGGGCACGGAGAGCTGGGATGTTAATGCACCGCAGTACGCAGCGCTCAGCACCAGTCTTTGAAATATATTTCATGGGAAAATACTGTTTTATTTAACAAAGTGACTATATCAAATTATCAATATTGCTGGGTACTTACTCCTATTTCCCTCAAAAATTTTTGGCAAAAGAGCAGAGCAGCCCAACTACAGCAGTCAGTGACTCGGGGTGTTGAAAATCCAGTCGCAAGTCTAAACAGCTCAAGTAGGATTACTTCGCTGAACCAAAAAGTCTCTCTGGTCTACTGTAAGTTTTAAATGCCTTCCAATTGATCATTTTTTAATCACAAGGTACTCACTCATAGTTCTCATGTTCTCCGCATCACATTATTCAAAAGACACCACCTTTCTTAATATTACTTTTGTAACGCACTCTTCTACGAAGGCGCTCGATCTTCAATTCCCTGGCGTTCCTTTGACAAAGTGTCGGAACATTTACGTTTTCAATATAGTAGAACAAAATTACCTTAACCAATTGCTCTTGTAAAAGTTTTGCTCAAAAATACAGTATTGAAGAGCAAAGTATGCATACGACCAAAGCGACTATCTGTCCCCTGATTACCTCAACATTTTTATTGTACGAGCGAGGTTTCAACTATTTCCGGGTAAATTTTAGGTCCACAACAAAAAATGAAAATTTGAAATTGAACAGAGCATATATTGAGTGCTAGTATTTGCGAGATACTAGTACTTCAGTTTACAAACAATTGACCTCAAGCGTACAGAAGTAAGGTTAGTTACAATGACACGATAAAATATTTCGGCGGATGCTGTACGTTTATTACTTTCTTGCAGGACGCAGAATTTACCCCGCGTCAATTAGCCGCATTTCAGATGAGCCTTGTTCAGTTCCTCGTTGCAGGCACGAAACTTTGACTTGGAAAAGCTTGTCTTCCTTCTGACGAGAAGGATCGTTTTTAGCTTGGTAGTTTTTTTATCTAACTTCAATAAGGTTTACTTGAACATTTACGAGAAAGTACTCTTTATATTTAGGTTTAAAGTTAGTTGATGCCATGAATTCTGTATTGCCTTCTTCGAGAAAAAGTATTGGCAACTGTTTCCTACTACAGTTGCTACCTGATGTATTCTACGTTTATTTCTCATGATGTAAATATTACATAACCGAATAAGGTTGATGAAATATAAGCATTCACCCTGCTCGATTCACAAAGGTACAATGATTACGTTCTTGAATTGTGCTTGTGCTAAGAGCTCCACAACCATTTTCCAACAATCTGTTCGACACGTCAGGGCCGCCCATGCAGTACTTCATTTTTCCATTGGAGACAACAAATTTTTCATAACGAACGTGAAGTCAGACATAGTCGTGCGTTCATTTGTTCATTTAGTAAAAATTAGTTGTAACTGTTGTAAAGTTATGGTCTTGTGAGATTACTATCTGTGTAATAAGAGAAAATAGGCAGTGATAAGGGAGTAAATTGATGTGTTTGTTGCTCACCTCCCCACTAGACAGCAGCCCTCCAAAACTCGCTCGGCAAGATGACGATTAGGTCTTGCCGTCGCTGAAGGAAAAAAGAGATTTCGACAGGACACCACAGATTGTTCCCTCGCGAGTAGCTTCAGACACCGAACCCTAGTCTGAGTTTCATGACATACGAACCCGAAACTCAACTCGTAACACATTGTTTATTTAAAAAATACACTGTCATTGATATGTACGTACATAGTTGAAGCCGACAACATAGTGAAGCCAAGGCCAAATTTGTTGCTGGTATCAATTGAGATTGGCTGAGGCGTTTTATGCCCGCCAAAAATCAGAAAAGAAAGCAAGAGTCAATCGTGGGCTAATTGGTCGGATCCCGGTCTCTTCACAAACTTCCCAACCTCGATAGGAGGGTCCAAGCGTTAAGGTTTGCCTTCATGATCTAGCTCCTAATTTTTCAGAGTAAGGTGTGTAAGTATTAAGTAATTCAAGAGTAATTTAAGTATTCAGAGTAAGTAATTCAAAGCATGAGCTTGAAATTTTACGCTTTGAACTTTTTAAAACCTAGCACTCATTTCGATTGCATTGTCTTAGACATGAAGTAACTACTGATTGTTGTAGTGCTCGTTAAAATTACACGGGTTCGAGTGTACATATTTGGTCAATTTCGCCCGACTGCCCATTTTTGACATACTTAATGTCCTTTTCTATCGTTAGCGTGTTATAATTTCGAACCATATCATGAAATCAATCTTATATATAGATGAACTTTAACTTTGAAAAATTGTGAATTGAGTACTGAAATGACGCTGCACTTTTCCAGCAGAAAAATAATTATGGAAGTTCTCTGATGTTTCTGTATAATTTCATCAGAATGCTAGTTTTTTTCAGAATGGCGGCAAGTAAGTGAAAATTTTCTTATGGATTGTTAATATTGAAGGTACTCTTTCAAACCTTCAAGAAATATTGTTCAAAAAATCCAGTCTATGCGAAATCGTAACTACTTTTCTTCGTATTTTGTTTCCTCGATTCTTTCATCAAATTTTTTCGAGTTCTTCATTTTCTGCTCCACAAACTCACCTATAAAATTTTTCGCGAACGCGCGAAGGAAAAAGAGAACCACACTGCTGAGAGAATAGGATATCAGAAGACTCGCCCATACCTGCAGAAGTGAGAAACATGATATTGAGCTGAGAGAAATGAGCTGATACTTATGGCCGATGGACGGTGTTTAAACACATTTGTACTGCAAGACTTTCCCGCGTACATGTACGACTACATTTTTACTAGTATGGTTCAAACCACAGAAGTTATTATAACTATTTTAACCGGAATATAGGGTTTTGTAGAAGTTCTGTTAGGCTTTATTTTTGCATGTTATGATCAAGTTTAAAATATGAAAATACTTCTTTTGATACTAACTCAAAATACATCATTTTCAGGTATTTACCATTACTGGTAAATTGTGGTAAGGTACATGTATGCCCTAGTGGAATTGAAAAGAATTGAGATATCTACTCTCCCCCATGAGGACCACAACAAGTTCGCAATCGTCAAGCGGCCTAGAAGTGAGTCGGGTGACCGCCGCCTAAGTCAAGACGGTCCCGGATCGACCTTGTTCAGATAATGCCCGAGTTGTGAACCGATCAACTGTAAAACTAGCTTTGAAAATAATCCGAGACTGCAAATGGTTCTGCTTGGTACTGGAAAAATATCTCTGTAGCCGCAGTGTGAAGGCAATCAAGAGAGAAGGAGGGAAGAGATGGAACTGAAGAATTTAGTACTAATATCGGAACAACCGAACTTCTACGTGTGCTGTACGTCATTAGTTTCGGATAGAACCATCGTTTTCTTATTTAACTCTTTTACTAATTTCCTACGAGTATAAGGGTTTGTTTCTAGCTATAAGTAAGTTTCTGTATTAAAATTAAGAAATCTGCGGGCTGAAGGGACTATCCTCGTGGGAAAACTATAAGTTATAGTATAACTCTAACTGGTCTGGAGTAAATTACGTGCTTTGGAGCTTGCATGATGTGAACAGCATTCTTTTGCCGATTCATGAGACCTAGGTTATTCTTTTGCGTTGCTCAGCCTATTATTCTACCGTCCTCATTCAGTTAATGAACGAATAAAAAATGCATCATAAAAAAACAGTAAATGATAAAAATGACGTAGTTGCACATAGTTCTAATAATTAGCAAAAATAACTGGAGTTGGTACGCGTGAGAAAATACGTACTCGGAGACAAAGATTCGAAAGCAGTCCACATACTCCTTTGATGACAGTTTCATTAGTTTCCCTAAAGTTTCAACTCACTTGAACAGACAGGGGCTTCAAGAAGTTCATAGGGTCTTTCTTCAGAGTGGGTCTTGGCAGCAAAATGCCGAAGCTGTCCACCACGAGCGCCTGAGAAAAGTCCACCGCTTTCTGACGCTCGTACGTGTGAAGGAACGGCCCAATGGCCATGTCCACTTCCTGAAACAAAAGTGTATTTCTTTTTGAGATCGGCTTTAAACTACTAGCGTGGCGAGTGATGCGAGAAACGTGTGGCTTAAGCTTTCTTTTCCAAAGGATAGACTCCCTAGTTACGTGAAATGCCTCACCTGAGCCGAGATTCGAACCCTGATCCTCCCGGCTGCTAGGCCATCACGCTAACCAGTACGCCATGAAGCCCACGATTAAACACTTAATTGGTCCTTGATCAAAACATCCACTTCATTACTGATCTAAGCATCCCTTTGTTCCTTAATTAATCTAATTATCCACTTATATGAGCATCAACTTGAATTAGACATCCACTAATCTCCTCTATTCATCCGTTTTAGCTATTCATTCACTACAGACATGCACTCAGACCTTTGATGGAAATCGTAAATAACCACATGTAGGTCAAATCGATCCCAAATTCATTCATTCATTTATTCATTTACTTGTCACTGACCATAGGCTCAGGTAAGATTATTCTTCGAATTATCTAGGAACTAGGAACATTTATGGCTTTTTTAATCCTAAGCATTCTAAAATGAAAGGTTTCCAATCAAAAGCCTTTGTTACCAAAATATTAACTCATCAATAGCTTTCAATTATATAAAGCTTTCATACTTGTCAGCTTTCAGAACTGTTAGGGTTCCAGAAGGGTAAACTCTGTTTCATCTATCAAAGGTCCACCTATACCACCAATGCATCAATACCATCAATATACAAACACAGAAGCCACCAATGCATCAAAGCTCCCACAAATGTTTGTGCGAGGGATCTGACTAGGGTATTTCAACTCTTTATAAATGCTCTCTCTCATGACAATGTGGAACCTAACGTATTCATTGCTCTGATGAATGGAAGACCATCACGTATTCGTTGAAGCTATGAGTACAATACCATATCGTGATTAGTTATGAGAGATGATATCCTCGGAAGATCGTGAAAAGGAATGTTCTCATTATTTGTCTCTGAAAGGACCGCAAGAGTTGGGCATTTTATGAAAAGAATTTCTTGCTAACACTTCAAATGGTTTTTATTCAGACTACTACACCATCGCGTAATTCTGTGGGTCAGATATAAGCACATTCTTTGAATGTGAAATTCAATCTTTCAGCAATGAATAATAAAGCGAATTCTTTAAAAAATATTTCATTCTAGATTTCCGACACGAATCGAAATGTAAAGGAATTCAGAATTTTGATAAACAATTCCCCCCCTTGAATGCGTTGACACCCAACTCCACGGCCCTCTCTGATTAGGCCATGAAATTTCGACAGCAGTTTTGGGTACAACCTTAGATTACAATTCAAACGTATGAAATCCTTTGTGGACATGTATTTTCATCTAGTAGAAACTCTCTCAGAACTACACAGAAATTTACTTCGAAAATGCGAGGAAGTTAGATTTCAAATGACGCCTTTGAAGCACATGGCACTAAATATACATCGGTATTCAATTAGTGGCTACTTCAGGTAAGATTTCTTTAAGAACTACTGAAAATGTGATACAGAGCAATAATTGCTGGAATATTTTCCAATAAATATCGCAAGACTGAGGGTGATCATTCCAAGTTCTAGAAAGACTGGTACAGAGAAACCAATCCATCCTCTCCCTCCCTGTCCCCTCCAGACAGCCGCAATAACATAATTTTTAGCTTTAGACTGTACAAAAAACTGTTACGTAAAACATTCTTTTCAGACAGCAATCAAAACGTGTCTCATAGCTTTTTCAGTGACGAATGTGTCACGCAATACAGGCAGGCAGTGTAGATGTTTAGTTCTATACCTTCATTTACTGAGGCAATGGAATTCTTTCATTTAACATGCCCCTGTACATCACTGGCTTCAAAGACCTTTTATTCACGAAAAAAGAGATTTCAAAATGATGAATTTATGAGAGAGTACGTCCAGCTCTGAAGTTCGTTAAAAGAAATCGTGACTGGGTGGTCGATATTAATGGCTGTCACGCTGGCAAACGCGGCCATAATACGGAGGCACTCACCCGCAACAATGTCGTACAAATTTCTGTTAGTAAAACCTGGACACGCCAGTAATTTCTATGGCCTGAATCATAACAACTCAAACCACCAAAAGAAGCAATGAATATTTCGGATTGGAGGAACAGGATCGTGGAGTACATCAATGTACGTGCTGAAACGTAAATACTCGCAGCATTAATTTTAATTTTCACATGTTTTTCATCTAAGAAGAATCTAACGGAAATTTTAGCAGTCCTTTTTGACCGCAGAGGCATCAAGGTTAAATAGTAACCCACTAACATTACCAAATGCTCAGGACAGTACGGGATGTAAGGAGAATTAATGGGGTTGGAAACAGATTTTCTTCTTCAAATCAACCACGGGAACGATTTAAAAATTTTCCCTTTTCAGTCTATTATACTTCGTTATCAGCTATCTTTCCATAGGAGTCAAGAAGATATAAATAACTTCTTTTTTGTAAGGACGTTCTCCAGGTCATGCAAAATGTATTCAAATTCAGAAACAATACGCAATACGTAGCTTGTGAATTATTTGAAATACGTTCAGTGGGTAACGTGTATTTCATAAAACAAGAAACAACAATCTCCGAGTGCATTAGGAAAGACTTATTTATGAGAGATCAATATTTTTTATTTTTAATACTTCCGGACGGTGGTACAAATTATTAGACGTCCGTTTTCCAATTTTTAAAATCACTCTCTCTCTAATCCCCGCACACAATCAGATTCGGCTCAGCAATTCCTCTCCTCATAATTACCTTTATCGAAAAATCGAGTGATGAAAGGAAAATAGCATTCGATCATCACAAATAAATTAGGATTTATGATACAAACCTCAGTGAATTATACCTCACACTTATGCATACTTGTTTATGAATCTAAGTGGAATTGGTTGAATATGATTACCGATCCATTACAATTGATTTAGAAATGGCTATGAAGTGTGGCCACAAAAATAGATATCCTTCACGAAGCATTGATCGCACAAATGTCATCATCATCTCGAGGCATTTTTTCTCTATCTTTCAAATTGATTGAAAATTTTAAGGCAATTATTCATCTATGTTTTAAGACAGTAAATAATACACACTGATAAACTCTGGTAACTTATTATTTTACAATAAATTTAGCATCAATAATTTATCTTGTCCATATTCTTGTAACAGTTCGTAATACAAATCATTTCTCACCATTAATCAGACGCATCTCTAAGGTCCTGCTCAGTTTGTGTGTGTATTCTTCATCAGAATTTTTAGAAACTTTACGCTCGTAAGTGTGCTCCGTAGCACGAGTTATAAATGCTGGCCTCCTACATACGAGGTTTGGTGCCCTTGGGCGGCGTTCTTCCAACTGCGAAAAGATTAAACACAGTGTGCCTCAAAAGGCGGCACATCATTGTGGCCTGGGACGTGGTGCCCGAAGTAATTCCAAGGTGCAAGGTACCATGGAAAATGAAATTCTGACTTTCAGCACTAACGTGTACAAAACGAAGACTCTACTGTTAGAAATAAAAGCTACTGAAAAGAGTAAGCCTACGTCCCAATGTTTCTACTGACCAAAATTGGCTGTAGTTGTTGAACTACAGTGTTGGCATAGTTCCAACCTAAATATCCTACATAATTCATAGCACCATTACACTGCACATAACTGTGACCCTACCACACCCCTCACCCCCCTCAGCAGCTGCCCAATCATGCCGTTGAAGGAGCCGTTGTCCATCTCAGACCCCCAGTAGCCATCCCCTGGCCGGACCAACTCGAACCTGGAAAATAAAAATTATCAAGGTGTAGCAGAATTTTACTTCGAAAGTTCCTCATCTAACAAATAAGTAGCATTCTAAGTTAGACTTGGATATATGTTATGCATACACTCAAATTTTGACATCTTCTGCTCTTATAAATTTGCAGTTCGTGCACTTAGAGCATACCCTGATTCGACTTGCAGTACCCTGAGTTGAAGTGACCGTGCGTCGTGCTACGTCATAACATTGACTCGAATGCCGGCAATTTGGGATATTGAACTTATTCAGCCATACAGGATCATACCGAACAGAACTCTCGTTCCGTTCCATTAGGTTCTACACGTGAGATAGAAATTTAGGTTATTTGTTCACAGTAAATTGAAAATTTCTTAGAACCATCATTTTAAAAATAACTAGATGTTTTATCTTAGATTTTCCCCTTTTTATGGTTTCCTTTTTAATATTTCATTTTTTCCGTGTTAGGGTTTGCCCGGGCTAGTCTTCCATGGTTATCTCTAATTACTAGCCTAACGGTAAGATAAAACGGTAAGATAAAAAAACGGTAAGATAAAAAAATATCAGAGATCACAGAGGAAGCGCTGCCACCCACTGCTACGCCGTAAATCAGTTCATGAAATTCACCATAGAAATAACAAAAATTGTCAACGCACGATTCAGGAAGTTTTTAAAACGTGTTTTAATCAAATTCATTGAAAAATGAAGACTCGCCTACGAATTACTCTTTTAATGTTATTTTATCTCCTGAATAGGAATATTTGTTAACAATGAGACTATGTCAGAACTTTCAATAACATAGCCAGAATCGCCTTTTTCCGGATTTCGTTTATAAACGAAAGATAATCGTTAACTCCTGCAGGAGCTTCTCAATCTGAGCTCAGTTGCAACTAGGTTCGTTAATAATCCTATAAAATTTTGAACAAATTTGAAAAATTATCAATATCTCCGGTATTTGAATGGTTAAGATGCCCAGTTTGGGAAATTACATTCATTCGTGAGAAGATCGGACTCTAGTGTTAACTCAAGATTTATTAATAAATTTCATCAACAGAATGATTTAGTTTTGCTCTTTTTGAGTAAATTTATTCATTAATTACTGTTTCTTCAAGTCTCGGATTTCTTCACACTCCTCGCTCTGTTAGGACAAGAACATGGGCGAAAAAAAAATCCTGGAACACCAAGAACAAATTACATAAACTTGCCCAAATTTAGCAAAAAGTTGAGGTCTAACGCTTGATTATTTTTTGGCTCCGTGAAGTTTTTATGCTCATTTCAGTCGTCGGTCATAAATGTACAGAATTGCATATGCTTGCTTCACAGCAAATTTTTGGTTAATGTCAAACGATGATTATTAAACATGATTCCACATCGAGGGACTTACAATACGTCATTAACTTACGAAACATTGAGCTTTTCAGCAGCTGTCCTGAAAGCATGGAACGCTACCCCGGACACCATGGCCGGGTTTTGCTCCGCCGCTGCTGGGAAGGACACGTACGGCAGCCAGGTGTCGGCCGCAACCCTCAGTGAACGCCCTGTTAGAGCCATGTCCAGCGCTTAACTGAGCTTACTAAAACCGTCTGATGGTCAGTGACAGGATGGCCATTATTACGGTGAATGGCTGTAAATTAGGTCGAGGTTGAGTCTCCTCAGTAACTGTAAGTAGGGTTCACGTCCTCCTCAGATTACTCGTATCTCTATGTCACATTTCAATATAGTTGAATATCTTGGTACCTTGATCAAGCAGTACAAAGTGCGGCAGTCAATACTGCATTTTTAAAATAGATGTAAAAAATAAATGGACGCGTGTTTGAAAACCTAACTGATACCATCTAATTTTACGTAGATAAAAATCTAAGAAATATGAACATATTGGTCACTGCTTAAAAATAACATCAGCAAGACGGCGTCCTTTTCGATTACGGCGTTCTCGCAGGCGATTTGCGAGGTTGTCCATCACATCACGGAGCATATGCTGAGGAATTCTCTCAATTTCCAGCCGGATTCTTGCCTTGAGTTCATCAACCGTACGAGGTCTTTCTTCGTACACTTTACTCTTTAGGTACCCCCACATAAAAAATCACATGCTGTGAGGTCAGGTGAACTTGGAGGTAACACAGAGCTCAACATAGCTGTTTAAGTATATATGATTTACAACGGTCTAAGAGTTTTAATACGCAATGAACTTGGACGAATTCAATTGTGTTTTCATGCTATCGGATGTTTTTGGGTCAACAATTGCTAAATCCTCCAAGAGAGCTATAAACGTATTTTTCAGCATAACGACGCTACGTGTCGTATAGCACAGAATACTCGTCAACAGTAGAAGACTCAAGGTCGTATGGTCCCCGCCAACTCAAAGCCCCATCGATAACCTGTGAGGAACGCATAGTAACATTATCATCAATGCAAAAATGGAAAATAAAGAGCAACTATATAAAAAACAGCGAGAAGAGGAGTAAAATTGCTCCAAGCTCATGTATGTAACCAGGTGATTCAATGCCTAACAGAATAAACGCTCCATTTAATGCTATTGAAGGTCCAGTTTGAGGAACCTTCATAACCACATGCTAAATTTGATGTACATTGCGAAATATTCTATAACCACCATGAGCACGAGTTTCATAAACAATGAGATAGCAAAAACATAAAACAGTGGAAGAATAGCCTAAACACTTTTCTCCATGGCTATACCACCAGCTTGTGTGAAAAAAGAAAAGAAAAATCGTTTATTCCGAAATCAGTCACATACAAAGTATAGAACACTCGGTGTTTTAATTAGTATAATTACAGCCTTAAAATTAAACATCAAAGTCTCGATGGAACTTCTTATTGGGATTTGCATGACTACAATCTTAAAATTACGTGTGGAAGTCTCGTTAAAACTTCGGATCGTGATTTTAAATTCGTTCCTAAGCACGAAAACTGAAGCGTGATAATATCTTTTAACATAACCTAACAGCAATTTTCAGTGCAAAGTTGACATATTGTAACCTAGATTCTTTCATACCTACGATAAATAACCATATACGTACGAAAGATATTCATTTCAATGCCAAAATTCAGTGTATACAGAAATTAAGCTATAAGCATTCCTTTTTTTCTAGATTTCTAATGTAGGATAAAATTAATTTAAAGAAAAGGGAACTTTTTCTTCGGAGAATGTCTTTGTTCTGAACGATTTAAAACTTACTTCTCAGTTACATTCTCTTATTGACTTTATTTAATGTCATAATTATACGGTTTTCTCTTTTAATTTACAGGTATTGAAAATTTAAACTATTTTTATAAGATTTCACATTGAAGATAGTAATTTTTGAGTGGGGAAATTTTGCTCGTGTGAGCCCCTCTGCTGCTATTGTTTGTTCATGTTCGGACGACGTAGTAAGTCATTTAGTGAGTAGGCCTTGTCCTAATCGCGGTATGGTGCAAATAGTTGATAATCATATTATGCGGAAGTACAATATAGTAAAGTTGGCAATTGTAGGAGCTTGTGAAAATAAAGAAACGAATAGACATGGCTGTTGAATTTGAAGATAGGTAAATTTATTACCATAGTTGTGTTAAAGATCTTTTTTTAAAGGTTCTTTATTTTATCTGTGGAGGTGGGAAAGTCATAAAATTTATGAAGTGTACATTATATCAGGATTAAGAAGATGAAAGAGAAGATATTTCAAAAATTTTTCTATGACTCATTGCATCACTGGTGATATTGCAGCAAGTATAATATGCAAATAAAGCGAGATTGTGCTCAATGGAATTGAAAAAAAATTGTCTTATGTGTCCATTATTCAAATTCAATGCGAATTCATTAGCTTCTAAAGGAAACTGGTTGCTACTCTGTCCTGAAAATGTACTATATTTAATTGTTCAACTATCCCACTATGATTAATAATTGCATACTAGATAGTAGTAATTGGTACTAGCTCTTGAATTATAATGGTAGGATTCCCAAATAAAATATGAGTCACAATGAGTGACACCTTATTTCATGCCACTCAATTGCTCTAGCATAGTTAAGTGTTCATCAAGTTGGCACATTTTTAGCTACTGAAAGGGTGTAGTTCTAGAATCTGTATATGTTCACTTTACTACAGCCAACTGCACTGAGGGTCCTGTTTGTTGTATCATTAGTATGATCATGCATACAGCCTACATTTTAGCAACATTGGAGAGGAAATGCTTTCTGATGGGTGGAAACCTATTTTTGAAAAATTGCAATGCATGGACCAAGCTAAATTGAAAGACATTCAAACCAATTCTGTAGTTATATATTAATATTTTGTAAACTTGCAGAAATTGGGTCACATTTTAACAGCTTCTTAACAGGATGCTTTGATTTTATCATGTCAAATAAAAAAAAAAAACTTTCCTAATCTAATCTAACCTTTCCTGATATGATGTAACTCTAATGAAAAGGTGATGGAGAAAAGATATGGATGTAACTAACTCTAGTCAGCAAGTAAATAAAACTTAAGAAAGGAAAGTGGAGTGCTTGTCACATATATATTTTATATACAATTTTGCAAACTGTGTAGAGGGAAAAGAAAATCACATGAGTGTTCAGGACATCCCAGGTTAATTTGAAATGATAGTTGTATACTTAAGTGTCTTGAGTGTCAATCTTGAATTAAAACTTGAGTATCAAAATTACATAAAATTTCTGTAATCTGAAATTTAGGCAATAGAGCTCAATACTTTTTCTATCTATTTATCCCCACAGGGGGCATAGGATAGGCCATAGGCAATAGAGGTAGGTTAGTTATGTTTGTCTATCCTATGCTATGGGGACTAGCACCCCCAGGGGAGCACTGCTAGGCTACCTCAGCTTTAGATAGGCCTTCGGGACTTCTATCCTTTGTGCCCACTTTACTTCTTTCCGTTTTCATTCCTTCTTTGCTATGTCTTATTTGTCTTTTCTTCCTCTTCCTTCTCAACTTGCTGTTTCTATGCGCAGGGGATCTTGTGTGGGAACACACCCTGTGCATAGATTCCCCGTTCTTCCAAGTCCATACTAAATGGTCCCTACTCTTTCGGTGCGACATAGTCTTGAGTTGCTGAAGCGCTGCTTTCACTACTACTACTCATACTCATACTCTATCTATTTAGCGTAGTAAACATCAGAATGAATTCATTTAAATGTAAAACAAAAATTAACAATATATATTTTTCAATTTTTTTATATTCAAGCTTGCTAATGGCTATAAAGAAAAATCCCTTCAAAAAATGCCACACATTTTTTAAAAGAAACGGTAATCTAGCATGCCTATTAAAAACCTGTTTGATATTGATTTTTGTCAATTATATATGTGTGTAAATGTTTATAAAATATGAAGATTAGTGATTGGTATTCCAGCCTTCCAGGTGATTGTTATGTATGGGTACTTGTTTTGAAATAGATGCATGCCACAGAAATGTGGAATAGTAGTTAATTTGAAAAAAAATCTGCTTAGGAATAGGGAAGGAATAAAATAGAACTAATGAACTAATCTGAAAAAATGCCAATTACTATCCTGACAGTTTCACTACATCTAGACTATCCAATTCAAAGACTGATTCATCTTTTCTGATAGGTACATATCATTAAATTGAGACTTGCCTCCTTGGTTGGAAGTTATTACTCAATTTTATTGTAGAAATTCATGCGACTCATTTTCTTTGAGATGTCAGAAAAAAGTGATCAAAGTGTTTCTTTCATTGAGTCACATAAGTGCTTCAAATCTGAAATGATCAGTTTTATAGGCTGAAAAGTTGGTTCTGCCCCTGGACAGTCCACTGAAAAATTTTTGTTTGTAAAAGCAGCAGCATCTTCTGTGGATGAATAATTTTTTTTCAAATTTTGCTATTAGTTGGTGATAAGGCAAGTTAATGTCCAATGTAAAAAAAATCAAGATTTGTTCAAGGTAGCATTTTTAGTGATTTCATTTGTGAATAATTGTATTAGTTACCTATATATTTTAATTATTATGCATATATACTGTAACATAATAATTTCTTGTTAATTTTCAGGTTACCCTTTTACATCTTATTGTTGATAATTAAGTGGTGATGCATGTGAGCCTCTCATTTTATTTAGTTGTTCTTATATTCACTTGACACTTGCTGATGTAAGCATGGACCGTGACAGCTTTGCAGGCCTATCCTTTGCTGCAGACACCAACACAGAAGATGATTTGCTGGCCTTCAGACGTCCTCTAACGTACATCTCTCTGTGCCTTTATGGACTTCTCTTTATGTACATCTATGCTCAGCTATGGATGATAATGCGCTACAGGTACAAAAGATGGTGAGTCAGTCTTATATTATTGTTTCAAAGTCTAATGATATACCCTCTGGTACTTGCTTCTGAATGGGCATATTTGTTTGTGTGTGTAGCTGTTCGGGAAAGTTATTTAATAAGTGCTGTCATGAGATAAGGAGAAAAGGTTCTTGTCCAGGATAATATGTGAATTACTGTAAATGATTATTAGAGTGTTTAGAAAGATACTTCACCATCAAACATGTGGCAAAATTCAGAATAAAATTTTTCCTTTATTCCTTCTTTGTTTTCTTGATACCATAGGTTTTGGTTTCCTATATTATATATTGATCAGTTCTAAAAAGTAAAGAATTTAAGCTGTATAGTTTCCAAACTATGAGAGGTTGACGTATTATGGTAATGTCAGTTTGGTTTTTGATATTGCTGAGTGTTTAGTGAATGTTGTATTAATGCCTGTACAATATTGCAGTAGACTTGTATACCTACTTGCTGTAAGTTTCATGCCAGCCTGTATAGAACCAATAGGCTCTCAAGAAGAAATTTTGAGATATAGGTTACAATGTAAAGAAAATACTATTATTCCTTTTGCTTTATTGTGCTGCATTTCTTTTGATCATCTTGTAACCCCTTCATATTATCTGAATTCTGACCATTCTAAAGTCAATGCAGTTAGTATTCTTTACTTCAGTGCTTACTTGAAAGTAGAATGAAGGTAGGGAAATTTCTTTTGAATGGTTTTGGCAAGTTCAGACATGGAGTGTGTTGGAATATTGTGTTTGACAATTTGATGAGCAAAGAGATTTGTAATTACTGATTTCACATGGTACTGGTATAAGTAAATTTGCATAGCTCAACCAATTTTATGAAGAATAGTTTAGCTGAAGTCTTTTTAAAATGTGTGTAATTGTATGGTAGTCTTGAAGATGAACAGGCAGTCTGAAAGACTAAATCTGGTAGTTCTGTTGCTGCTTTTCTCAGAAATGTTTTTTTTTTTTGCTTCTAGTATGAATCAATGATGCCCTTCTTTTCCAGTTCAGTACATTATTAGTTGACTGTGGTGCAGTCTTTTTGGTCATTTATAACTTAATGTATGAATATACAATTGCAATTTAAGTTAAAAAATTGGTGGTGTTGCTATGTAGATAGTTTATTCTTTACTAAAAATAATTACAAATTTTGTCCATGATATGTTCACAAAATTTACATCAAGTGGAATTTGAAAGCTAAGCACTTAATTATCCGAGTAATCTTACAGTAACACCTGCACATGCAATTTTTTTATCTTATTCCTAGTACATTCAACCAATGCAGGTAGCTAGTTAATAAATGTGACATTGGCTATTGCAAGATTGTCTGCTTCTTTTGAATATGTTAATCCCCATTTTTGGTGCTAATGAACTACGATTATTTCAGGTGCTACCGAACATACGTACTCTTCGCTTCAATTGCGTGGTGCATCTTGAGAATCACCTTGTTCTCCTACTACTGCTTGTTGGAACATGAAGAAGCTCATGGTAAGTGTTCATTAACACATCGACTGCGATACGACCCACCGGTGGGTCGTTTTGCCCCTAGGAAGGTAACATCATCACAACCAATGTGTTAAGCACCCTAATTTGGAGTCTATGCTTCCATTGAATACTGTAAATTTGTTGCCTTGGTCATATTATTTACTAAGTTTTGTTCTTCCATAGTGTATTGTGATGCATCATATCAATTGTTCTTACAAATACATTTTACTTTTCATCAGTTTGAACAAGATGCTCATTATATAGGTAGTAAAACCCTTCATTATTGTTACATAACCTGTGAAATTTGAGTAAATATTAGATTAGCTTTAATCTCATGATGCTTGATGTTGATTTCTTTTTGTGTGTGATATTGATTTTTTTTTTGTATATGATGTGTGGTATTGATTTTGCGTGTTGTGCATGGTATTGATTTCTTTTTGTGTGTAGCTATTCATTCCTAAAAATTTCCAGATGAAGACAGTCACACGGAGCCTCGCATATTGAGCCGTCGAGTTGGCTTTGTCAGCTACTTCTTGCTGTACACTTTGCCCCTGTACCTGCAGTTCACATGCCTCTGTCTCATGGATGCTTACTTCTACCAAGTGAGTTGGTCAGCAGCATGCAGCATAGTGGTCAGCACCTGGTCTTGATCAGACGCTTGTAACTCGTGGAGTAATACTTCAGTGATGCTTCAATTTTGAACTCTGTTTAGGATAACAACTTCTGAAATATTAATTGAATTCAAAGTTACTCATTGCAGTGATGTTAGAATATGTTTCGATCAGAACTGGACCTTTTCAAGCTTTTAGAGTGTTTAGTTGGGTCAGAAGCCTGATGCTGATATCAAATGCGCCGGATGTGAACATGGATTTATGAGTCAATGTTAATGCTACTTCCTTCTAAATTGTTACTCTATTTCAATAAAATTGTGTTTTGTGCTGAAGTGTTCTTTTAATTCCTGGTCTGTAAGTGACTGAATATTTTGTGAGAAGGAAAAATGCTTCACAGACAAGTGTATGTACTTGTAGCTTTTACTGCAGGAAAAAAGGAGGAAAAATTCCTGTACTGGCAGAACTCAAGTTTGTAGATTGATGAAGCTAGATGGTACATCTTTGGTAAGGGCTTCTTATGGTATGAAAAGGCTAGGTTTAATTTCTGATTAAATTCTGTTACCTTTTGTTTGATATTTTAATTGCAAAGGATCTGGTGGCTTCATCAGTCTGAAAACTTGCGAGTTCTCCTGGTACTTCCTCTTATCATCCCTGGAAAAATCTTGTCTTCTGCCTTATGTCCTTGAGTAATGCTAGAAGCAAATTTGATTGCAAAACATTTTTCCTTCTTGTCTTCCTCGTTCTTGAATAAAATCGATTTAATGGAGTTGCTGCAAATAGCTTAAAATTTTAGTTTTGAGAAAAATTTGGGAAAATTGCAGCAAGATCATTGTAAAAATCGAAATTAACCCAGTGTGATATATCACAGAGAAGAAGCCACTTACAGCAGCAGCAGTGCTTAAGGAGAGCTAATATAAGTATTCTAATATTCTTAAGGAGAACCTTCTCAACCATTTATCCTAATATTAGCCTTGGTGTGTAGCCTAATAATAGCCAAATTCTCAGGTTCGAAATCCTAATCAGTGAGACTGTGTCAGAGAATGTAATCTGTGCCAGAGATTTACAGTAAGCAAGAGAGCATCTTACGGAATTAACATCACTTGTCCAGTCATGTTTGACAAGGCGCATATACTAGTGTGCAAGGGCTGATCAAAAAGTTCGGTAAGCATGTCTAACCCTGCAGTTTTTTGAACACCAAGGGGAGCTAAAGTGATGGAGCTTTGAGATAACATTGTACTCGTGTGCAGTCAGGGGTATTAGCGTCCCAGTGTGTCATAGTGAGGTTGTTGCTATACCTCCTGGCAGATTGAGTGAAGTGTCTAACAACATGCAAGCTTTTAAATTTTGTTTTAAACTCAATGAATTGGCTACAGAAATCCATTAAATGCTTTAGTAAGCTATCAGAGGCAGAGCTGTCACACAGAAGACTGTCAATGAAGGATTTCGGAGGTTTAGAGAAGGTAGGAATCTATAGGCGATGATCTTGCAAACAGTCTTGTGTAGCTGAATCTCACCTCTATGCTGATTTAATGATTTAGAAACAATTATTTAAAATTCTTCAAACATGTAAATGTTAACATGTTTTGTTTGGTTATTTAGCACCTGGTATTTTTACGTTTAGTTATTACTAATTTACTTACAAAAAGTTTATGTGCATCTTCAAAATCTATTTTGAACTATCACTTAACATAATCGGGATTCCTATTTTTTCCAGATTCATCGCAGTTCTCATCAAAATTTCCATCCTAGAGAAATGAGGTAAGACCGAAACAGTGCTCATAGAGTGCTCCCTCTTCTGTTCTTTTCTATTGTGTCGTTAATGGGCTTTGTTTAACATCCCTGGCTGTCTGTTGACCATTGTGCTTAAATGTACATAGAATTAAAATGGTCTCTTCAGGTAGGTATGTACGTGCTGTGACTAATCACTCAAAAAACTCTACAACTTCTACCCAGTGCAGAAAGAATTGTGCAGTTTCACTAAGCAAACAGCTCGCACTCGAGGCTAGAAATGCTTGGGGGCTCTTCATTGAAGTATTGCGACGCTTTGGTCGCCAATATGTGGGGGAATAACTTGTGATGTCTCTGATGTTCTCATATTACCTGTCATGTTATTCTTTTGATGACATTAATCCAAGGAAAGTTGATCCCCTTTATGAAGCTCGTTTCTGTGGGATATCGTCCTTGAATGCTTTTCTTTGTAATATTCTACTTCAGTAATTTCAGTGTTCAGCATAGCCTTTGCATTTGCTGGTACAGTGTTGCAACTCTTCTACGTCTGTATCACTAGATTTATGTCAAGGAAACCGTACCCCAATTAAAAACCACTAAATGAGTGAAGGTGAAACATACTAATTTTAAATTTTTTTTTTATTAACACATAAGAGCTTTTGAGCACTCCATGGCCTATCATTGGTACAAAAACTGTAAAAGAAAGAAAATTCACTTGAATGCATAACATTGATCTAAACTGTTTTACAAAAAAAAACATTAAACTACCGCCACAAATAAATGGAATTATTGCACAATAGGTTGCTATCTTATGTGGACACGTAATGAATATGGCTAGGAAGGATGATTGCACTGAATGCAGTTAACTGAAAATATTTGATGCACTGTGGCTGTTAAGGGATAATTTCTTTAGACGAATTAAAGTACAAGTTATCCGAAAGTATTTTCATCTATTATAAGAAACCATCTTTAATAACCATGGTGCATCAGTACCCTTAAATATTTTAAGGTAACCACGTTCAGTGCAATCATTTTTTGTCGTCGAATTCATTACCTAAACGCTTATGTATGATAGCAAGTGTTGGGAGCCTTTAGTGCACTAATTCAATGTATTTCTGCCTTTGTGTTGCTGTTTTACATAGTGGAAAATATTTTAGATCAATATTGTGCATTGAAATCATTTTTCTCTCTTCTACAGTCTGTACTAATGATGAGCTGTGAAGTGCTGGAAAACTCAAAAGTATTGATAAAAAAAATTAAAAATATTGGGCTCAAAAGAGCTCTAAGTCTACTTTGTATTCTGAAGCTGTATGATCCTCTAAAACAGTATGACCACATCCGCATTACTAGATTTATGTTAGGCCGATTCTTTTCATGCAAATTAAGTTATTTTCAACTTTGCAGTGTGTGGCGTTGGCCTTCGTACGTGCTGTTGGCCCTCAACATCTTTGTGCTGCTGCTTAACTTTGGCAGCTCTGCGGTCATCAAGTGGCAAGAAGACTCGCAGTACCAGGGTGAGTTGTGCTGTAGTGCCTACCGTCGTGACGGGTACGAGACGGAGCAGTGCCGATGTAGAAGAACTCTTGCCTTGGCCAGGTGGCCTCCATGCTATGCATCTTCTGCTGCATGTTTTGTTTAGTACGGTCTGAAATTAAGTATTAAGAGTGAGACTGTTATAACCTATTTTCGATGGCATTTATACTTATTATGGTTTCAAATACTTGATAATATTCGCAGCTATTTGCTCTATGTATGTCGACCGATGGAGGTTAGTCTAGGTTTGAATTCATTGGGTGATAGTTGCGTGGGTAAGCCTAGGCTTTTTAGGGCCAAAAATTGGTAGTACTCCTTCTTTATTCTCTAGAAATTTAAAAGAGAAGATAAAAATTGAATACTAAAGCAAGTCCAATATTTTTGAAGATTCTTCTGATGCTTGGTTCAACAGTGTTTTTTATTGAAAATTTCTCTTAATAGCGAGTCTCTCGTATTTACGTACATGTATTAGCTTGGAAGGAACTCATGTTTTTTATCATGTTACACAAAAGTAATGACTGGCTTTAAGAAAAACGGGTTTAGAGAGAAGGTATCAAATTTTTGTCTCTTTTTAGAGTTCTGAGGTGTCTCTACTTGACTAGGTATTCTTTCCCTTTTTTTAGATTATTTAAATTTTTTTTCAAAATTTTCTTCAACATTTGCACGTATGTCCAAAACGTCTGAAGATCACATTTAGGGATATTTTACTCTGAGTTTCACAGAGGTTTCAATGCTATTGCAGCAACAAAATCTATTCAGAGCCGGTATTGGAATAATGGAGTGAACAAATGAAGTAACTTAAAATAGTTTTTACACGACTGGTAGTGAAGGTTTTTCATGTAACATGAATACTAGTAGTAAAGCTTGAATGACTGGTCTAGAATTCTCTTAATGGGAAAGATGTTTACGAATTGTCTCTTGTTCTGAAACCTTCGTCTAATGGTGATACTGATGTTCATTGAATTTTATTTTTTCCACTGTTTTCGAAGGCTTGAATTCTGCTGGGCTGTTTGTGACACTTTTGACCATCGACTAATGATTTATTATGAAAGCTTTGCAGACCCCAGTTAACCTCGATTACTTCGACAATCCCGGTTACCCTCGATTACTCTGACAAGAGCTATTCTTGTAGCCTAGAGTTGGGCAACATTGATCTATTTTCTACCTAAACGTTGGTCAATTCTGACCAAGCCGAGGCAAATCTAGAGTACTACCTGACTGTCGATGCCTGCTTGCGTGTTCTTGCTCATTTCACCTCATTGGCAGGTTTACCGGCCCCGTCGCTGCCGCTGCTGACGGTCTACATTGTGCACTTACGTGTGCTGCTAAACGGCGCCGCGTTCATGCTTGTGGCGAGCGCCTTAGCCTATCTCACTGTCAAGGTGGCCAACACTGCCGAGGCCAGGCTGCTGCTGGAGACAGAGGTGAGTGGGTCCTGCTCTGTCCGCCTGCAGCGCTGCACACTGATCGAGCGCTGCACGCTGGTCTCGTGGTCCCAGTAACTGACGGTGTGTGTGCCGTGTTAACCTCTAGCTAAATCTTGTAACCAGTGTGCCAAACAAATCTTCGATGCAAGTCGCAAAAATCGACATTCTAGCTTATTGAATGCTCTTTTTGTATCAATGTTTATTAAATGCTTTTCGAAATGTCGAATAGTCTTAGCATTTTTAACCTACCAAGTGAAGCTATTTTTCACCCTTTGCATTCTGAATTTAATTGATAAAAACAATTGAATTTCAGCCTAGTTGTATGTTGATAAACTTCCTTTGTATTTCGAAGCAAATTTATGATCAAAGATTTTTTGAAATAAATCGAAGCGTTATTAACAATTGGTCATGTTACTACTGGTCCTGAGATTTTGAACACTAGCGCAAAGGTGCATTCGCTACCTACGTGGGTGCAGTCTTAGCGTGGGTGGGGGCGCTGGCAGTAGACATGGAAGTCGGTACTACAGTTAGTCGGTATGTCGTCACTGTCGTGTACTGCAATTTTGAAATTGTTACCTGTGTCTTTTGTGGCATTGTCGATGTCGCTCTCAGATGATGCGTTGGCAGGTGCAGAATACTAGCAAAACAAGTGTAGCCGCTAGATGTCTGTTAAAATGAGGGTAATTTTTCTTTTGTTCATGAATGCATCATTTTCTCAGTATTATTTCTTTGGTAAGTTAACGTTTCTAAAACAATTAGATGTCGCAATCAGTGCTGTATTGAATCCTGTGTTTCAAAGTATCGGTGCAAAAAGGAGAAGGATGAATTTGTAAGTATAGTCTGGAGACGCGGTGTTGACCCGCACTGTCTCCTTCACAGAACCTGACGCAGCGCGCGGCGGTGCTGGTGTGCGTGCTGCTGGTGTTCCTGTTCCTGTGCCGCACCGTCATCAACATCCTCGCCCTCATCCCCACCGTCAGCTTCGTGCTCGACACTGACCAGGTGCCTGCAGCTCTTCGTCAACATTGTTCGTCAACATTCTGGTCAACATGCGTAGGAGATCGGTGTTAGCTCAACATTTTCTGCCCTATTGCACTCGCAATTATGCGAATGTTAGTAGCTTTACTTACTTTTCAAATTTTTAAAATAATATCTTTACTTTTGTCTTGTATTACTTGTTGCAAAAATTTATTTGTGCGAGTGCCAGCACGCGCCGGAGCTAAACATCAACTGATGAGTGTTGGGACTTCTTACGATTACACGCCTACCTTGTTTTTATGTATTGGAGGAATTCTTATATTTCCAGAATACTCTTATATGGATTTGCATCATACATTTACATCTTACAAGTATGTAATTAAGGCTCATTCTTTCTGTCTCCTACTTATAATTACTAAAATCTATCGTTATTGATGCAGTCCTGCGACGTTATGACTGACCCAAGGGTCGTTTTACCCCTGGAAAAATAGCTTCGTCAGAGGAAATTAGTTATTAATTTAAACGCTTTATAGAATCTGTATTGTATATTTTGATTTGAAAATTTAATCAATATGAAGCAGAAAAGGAGATTTCTTATATTTGGTTGTATAAACTGTTGGAAATGAAATTTTAGCAAAAAACAGGATCCATTCTTATGAGCGCACATCTGAACCTTGGGGTTATAATCTAAAACGGGTTTAATAAGAGCTGCACTCGTTAGTGTGCGAAGCCCACTGCGGGACTTCAATTTAAGGTTTTGTATTGGATGAAATTTAATTCTTTCAATTTTGTGTAGTGTGGATGCTGTAGAGCATTTTTTAAATCGTTGAAAAAGGTGTACGGAGCCCGTTATATTTTACAAATTTTTTGTTTTGGGTTCTGCAGATTTTCTGTGATGCTTTTAAGCAAATTTCACGTTTAAAATTTTAAATTGCAAGCCTGTTATTTTTTTACAGGCCCTATCGTACAGCTTGTGTTTTGGTTTTCAATAGAAGAGAAAAGAGTTGAACGAATGAATTGCTATTTATCCTGATTGCATGCGAGCATTCCAGATCGTCACATTTCGAGAACCTCTGACATCTCGCTGACCAATGAGAAGGTGGAATTCCTTCTCCATCCAACCGTACTGTGAACTGTGTGTGTGTTGTACAGGTGGACCTACTCAGCGACAACCGCAGCGCTTACTTCATGCTGGTGACGGTGCTCTTCCTGTGGGAGTACGTGCCCACGCTGCTCATGGTCATCTTCTTCAGGGTGAAGGCGCCGCCCCAGCCTCAAATACCCGTTTGGGATCACAGGGCCTTCGCAGCGCCGGTATGGGGTCCTCGCATGGTATTGAAAATATCCCTTAATCATACAGTTTTAGCTTGGGCCATTGATGAATACTTGGTCAAGTCATTGATTAAAGTTTGTACTTTGGATGCTTTTTTGTGCAGTTGCTGTCGGAGAGTTTGTCTGATCCGTCGAGCGAAGAAGATTTGACTCGCAACTTCTCGTTCCTGCACGCGGCTGCCGCCCCTCACTCCCTCTCCTCCTCCGCCGTGCTGCCGCCCCACACGCCCAGCATGGAGGACGTTCACGGGTCTTCCTCGCCTGAGGACCCAGGCAACGTGCATCCGCTCTCGACTCGCTTTTGTCACAGGACATCCCTGTTCAGCTACAGGATCCTCAATAGAGCTCACAACAGGCCTGATTATGCTTAATTCAACGTGCTGCGTTGACTTCTTGTATGTAAAAAAATTGAAGATCCTCTGTGCACAGTAGAACGTTACTGTAATAGGATCCTCTGTGCACAGTAGAACGTTACTGTAATAGCCCCTTGTGTTGGGCGTAACTCAACTTCGACCAATTTTGACTCCTCTAGATACCGCGTTAGGACTCGTCTTAGACGAGTTCAAATGGTTCATGTGAGGCAACTCAAGAGGGCGAATTCTACTGAGACTAGTGTGCTCGGTGACTGCTCGTCTGCATGTGTGCTATCAAGTCAGTTTCTTATTAGTAATATATGTGTCCTACATTAGTCATTCGTAGTACAATACCTCCCAGGGTAGAATTTAATTTAGAAACTCGAAGTTTCTGGAAGCAACAGCTCTGAGGTGCCCTCCGTACACCAATAGCGAGGGGAGCTGAATATTACAAAGTGGATTGTGTTCAATTTTTATTGATGAGATTACTCTTGGAATTTTATTAGGAACGTGGATTAGCAGAGCAATAGGAATTAAAATAGGAACGAAATTGAAATTAGTTGATATTACGTAGTTTTTGTTGTATTTAGTGTAGGTCATCTCTGAAACGCTTCGTGTTGTATTGTTGTATTTTTACGCCTGTGTTGCGTACGGTTGTTGTACTCTACAGGTTTGGGTTGTTTTAAGGTCTCCGCAGCTGCTCTCATTCTAGAGCTGAAACGAGGCATATGATTAATAGCTCTCTATGCACTCGAGTCGGCTTGTTCCCATCTGCTTTAATATTATAAAATTTTAATTTCTCCTTAGAGAGCATGGGATAGGCAATTGGGTTATGTTAATTAGGTTTGTGTACTATACGGGTCCTAGGGGGGTACTGTTGAGTTACTTCATCTTTAGGAAGGCCTTCGAGACTTCTATCTTTTGTGCCCACATTCCTTCTGTCAAATTTCACAGTCTTCGCTATCTCTTCTTTTCCTTTTCTTTTCTTTATATTTAACTTGCTGTTTCTATGCAAAGGGAATCTTGTGTGAGAACACACTTTGGGTATACATTCCCCGTTCTCTACAGCCCATACTAAATGGTCCCTTCTATTCATTCTCTTTCGATTACAATGCATGTAGATAGGGAGCTTCAAACTAACTAATGATCTAACATAATCTAAAATACAAATTTAGTTAGTTTTAAAATTGAGGAATTCATTTCTATCTTTGTCTTCGTGCTTGGAGCTCTAGTTTCACTAGCTACCGCTACCAAGGGAGGTATGGCAGGACATTTAGGGCGTTATCACAGTGATCCTGATCGACCTCGTCGCGTCTGTAAGCCTGGCGACGGAAAATTTTGAATTACATTAAAGATCAGTTGATCGTATAGATTTATTTTGGGGGAATTTCAGTCGATTTAAAAACCATATAATAAAGGCAGGTAAAAATTTTTAAAATTGAAACTAGTATGATTTTACCCGCCTTTATTTGATGGTTTTTAATCAGTTGAGCGATTTTACTCTCAACGCTCAAA
>VOMN01048287.1:0-10039 GCA_014899125.1 Orchestia grillus | reverse complement strand
GCCTTGTCCTTTGACCTGTTGCCAGATCCTTGTTTTTAATTTCCGCTATAAAAATTTGTTTTTAATTCTCAAACCACCTATCAAATGTTCAGGCTGCTTTCTCATTACTCTTTGTAATTCCGATGAATAAATTTTGCTCCCACTGAAAGCATATTTTCATCAGAGAACGCAATTTTCTCCCCTCGCATGCCATCCATAAGGAAGTTGAGAATAAGCTGAGCTGTGTAGACTAGTTCCAATGTCAGGGGATGAGCGAGTTGTTGGCCGTTCCTTAGCGCGAACGTAAAAAGCTAGAGGCCAGATATGACCCCAATCCTAATTTAATTTTTGTTGATATTCGTTCATTCGTTCGGCGTTTCTATCTCATTAATTGCTTTGGATTTCCCCTGACCTTCTCTTGCAAGGCCTTTGCGATCGACTTGGGTGGAGCGAGCTGAACGTGGACTTTCACTTCGGGGACCGTCTCTGGCAGCGCTGAGTTCAGTATATCTCTTCACAGGGGCGTAAACAACAGTTTGCTCCCATTGAGCTGTTCAATAATATTTGCCTTGGACATTCTCACGTTAAGAAACTCAATAATGGCTTGAGCCTAACTTCCTAAAAGTACATGAATAATCATGCGTAATAACCTGTTTTGGAAATAGAGAAGATGTGTTTACCTAACGATTACAGAATAAAGTTGACTTCATCTAGTGCTGGTTTAAAAAGAGAGTGCTCCCTTTCCTTTCTAGTGCTCCCTTTAGAGGCCTGTAGATCCCATGAGCGCAATGCTGAGAAAAAGAAGGAAATCTCTCCTATTGAATACGCGAGGACATTGGTCACAACCGCACGTTGTGGAGCAGGAATGTTGGTCACAAATCAGGTCCGGTTGGCGTCGAATTTCTCACTCTGCCTTCTGTCAAGAAAAGCTCTACTGGCAGGGACGGTGACTTCCATGTTATGAGCTGGCGCATCGTCCTGCTAGACGTCCAGCTTTCAATAAGCCCTCTAATGACCTCCGCTATTCCTAAAGGATACTTGACATTATACTGTGTTAATACTGTTTAGTACTGAAATGTTAATATTTCGTTCTAAACCGGTGTGAATATATATGATGGCTCATTAAAACATTTACGAGTGCTTACGTAATATCGCGTTCATTTACGAATTTTAAATTGGTAATCATGGCTTGAAAAGATTAGGCCCTGCTCTGAAATCAAGTGTTTATGATTTGAGGCCTATATTTAAGCATCCATGAATTTATTTTATTCATTTTCGTCGCCAGTCTGAAAAGCGTGGCTGAGGTACACTCCCAAGGTCATTTTCGTCATCGCATCTTCATTTTTGGGGTATGAATTCGTCGTAGTAACTTTCCCGGTGGCGACAGGGGTAACAAGATCGCTTCCCGACTGACATAAACTGGAGCGGAAGTTTGACATTGTCCAGGTCGAAAAATTTGAATATTTTCCCCGTTTCGAGTCTGGCATACTCGCTCAAACCCACTTGTATGATTCGAAATATGGAGAGAGCTGTAGCGAGGGAACTGGCAGGCCCCTGTTACTCTATGTAGTCCTAACATAGTATGTGCATGATGGCTACAGTTCATGAGTTTAAATGTATAAAACCGGGAGTAGGCCATTATATTTTTATCGCAATTAGTACGTGTTATTTTAAGTTCCAAGGCCGGTAATCTCCTTACTTGTCATGAAGTATGAGTTGGGAGACACAAGGATGAGTAAATAAAATATTCAATTAGACGAAATTAGCCCGACAGAATGCATGTACATTTTAAAGTGGTCGTTTCTGCTGAGAATTGACTGAGCAAAGCAGTACGACCTGGTGAACCTGAAGAACTCTTGAGTTATTTCTGGCAGACGGAACTTTGGATGGAATGAATGCAGAGCAAGTTGCAAGAGTGAGGCAGGGTCGACGCTGATCGTGAACACGATTCACTTGCCCTTACACCAAAAAGATCTTTTGTAATAATGATTCCAGGCACAAGAAGACGCATTAGGAGTGAAAAATTCATGCACTTAACTTTCATCAGGCATTTTTAACAAATTGAAGTAATTATTTAAAGTATTCGTTGGGTCAAACGAGCAAGTTCCTGTGCCATTTGGATTTGTAAAAAAGGATTGTTTTGTCCTTGAACGAAAAATGAAGGATAACAATTGTTCATGGTACAATCTATTCATCGTATTTAAACTTTTTCGAGTGGTGCATACTAAGAAAAGACATAAAAATTTAATTCGCCACCATAGACATAGTAGACTTGGGTAAAGTAAAGGTTCTCGGCGACAAAAGGCGTAGGAAAATGCTTTATATCCTTGCGGGAGTCCTCTCAGTCTCGATGTCGCTTTATTTTCACCCTCTCACGGTAAATGAAGAAGTCAAATGTCCCGTTCGAGTTTCATACCTTGTCAGGCCTTTCATGAAGACTAATTTGACCACGAGGAGAGTGTGCGCAGGCTGTTCCCCGTGCGGGGTCAGCCGTCAACTGCTCTCAGACAACATGCCTGACAAGAATAACCTTCATTCTCGATGAATATTGGTTTTCTCTCTTATTGAGTAAAGCGGTCAGTAAAAAGGAGGGGTGCGTGGAGTCTAATTGTGGCTATTTTAATGAGCTTATCATTTCAATATCTTTAGTCTTTCCTATAGTCTTCTTTATTGATGTTTATTTACATGTATCGGAGACTGATATTCCTTTTGGAAAGCGGAGTTTTATTATGAAAATTGAAATATTTCTTCATATCGATGTAGTTTATGTATAATATTAAAACTCTGATCATCTTACTTGCTTACTTGTTTATAACCGTGCTCACTTTTCAGTAATAACATAGGAGAGAAATTCAAAACTCATGTCTCAGTAATTATACCTTTTATTCATCGTATCTCGGTTACGATTTATTAGGAATAAAATGAATGAGTTATTTTCTTCGGCTTTAGATATTTGCTTAGAAATAATGAAAAAATCAATAGAGGCTGAGACTAGACTTGAAAAGTTCGAAATATTATAACGTATATTTAGTATGAAAACCTTTATATGAACGTGTCAATGATTCATTCCCATGCCTAAGACATGCCCCAGGGCTTTCTTCAATTTCATGACTTTACCAAGTTTAGGCGGATTTCAACGAATATTCACAACCTATTCTCAATATCGTTATAATCTTCGTAACATATCTTACATATATTAGCATGCGTTACCTAACTTTCGAAAGCTCATTGAGCCACAAGTTGTATTATTAACAAATATTTTTGCAGTTCATAGCGTTGATTGTAGCCACATAGAAGATTCTTACAGGAGGTCCCTTGGAGCCAAAAATAGACGATTCTATAACGCAGGGTGAAAAACCACAGGGAAGTATATAATTGAAAAATTGATGTCGCATAATGAATACCAAAAATATGTGGAAAATTTTACGACAGTTTTTTGCGCTAATCTTCGAGTGTGAAATTGAATGCGAAAACAAATGATCAGCAACAGAACTCTACGGTTAACGCGCGTAACATTTAACTATACATGCGAGAACACGTATGGAATCACTTACTTGTGGTTTGCTACGAACGATCTTAATAACTAAACAAATCGTAAAGAATAATGAAAATGGTACTATCTTAAGAGGTTATACTGTAAGTTTTGAATTAATATCATATTCATTTAAATTATACCCGCATTTCAAGAGCTGTCTCAGTGTCAGGGAGGGAGAAAGAAAAAAGACTTTCAATTTTTGATTCTTTGTGACTTGCGCCTCATTGACCCCCTATAAAAGCGCACGGTATGGGAATTTCTGATCAGTCGGCTGTTACGCGTTGATGGGTACACATCTGTGCTAAATTGACCCTTGACCGTGGACGATAATGGATACCACACCTACAGAAGCAGCACAAATTGTTGCCCTACTGCAACAAGGGCTTAGCCAGAGGGCTGTCGCACGCCAGCTCCACATATACCATTCTTGTGCCTCGAATCTTACAAACGCTTCCGGGACACTGGAGGCTTCATCCTGAGACCGGTGCACTTCGGGGAGCGATGACCGTTTCCTCGTGTCAACGTCTCCTCAAAATCATCATCTAACTGGTGTCGACGTCTGCCAGGAGCTCAGACAAGTTCGAGGGCGGGCTGTCAGTGAACGGGCAGTTCGCGAAGACCCAAGCAAGTGAACTTGTCTCCAAAAATGCCTGCCACAGGCCAAAAACTGACGGCACATTGCCGACAAGCACGCCTTTGATTGGCTCGCGCCCATTTTAATTGGGAAATTGAGCATTGGAGCGAGCTCTGTTCTCGGACGAGTGCAGAATGTACTTGCACGGTAGCGACCGAAGGGGCCTGGTCTACAGGCGGCCTGGAGAGTGATTTGTCCAGTGCTGTTTCGCTGTAACAGAAGCCTATGGGAGTGATTCCTGTCTGCTGTGGACCGACATTTCATTTGATGGAAAACGGAACTTGTTCGCGTCTGGTGGGCCACGAGGAGGTGGCCTAACTTCAGATGGATACACAGACGATATTCTGCTGGAATAAGTCTATCCTTATGCGGGGTATGTCAGTGATAACTTCCTCCTGCCGCATGGTAACACCCGTTGTCACACTACACATGCCACAGCTCAGTTCCTGGGTGTAGTCGGTAGCGCCACATTGGACTGGCTGGCCAGACTTGAACTCCATTGAGGGCTTGTGGAATGAGCTGAAAAGAAGTCGATCCAGAAATCCACCTCCTTCAAGTGTTGATGGGCTGAAATCTGCTTTGATAGAGGAGTGGGAAGGTGTATCCCACAATATTCTATGAAGAAGATGATTAGGTCCATGAGGAATCGTCTTCCAGCTGTAATTAAGGCTGGAGGCGGCCACACAAAATATATATACCAAATATTCAAGACCAAATGAAGATTGCCTCTACATTGTTTTTTACTGACCCGCATTTTTTCATTTTTCACTTTTTCCTTACTCCTTCACTTACGCCAGGACAGCTTGTGAAATACGGTTGTAATTCAAATGAATATGGTATTAATTCAAAGCTTACAGTACAGCCTCTAAAATGGTACCATTTTCATTAACCTTCACTAGTCATTCAGTTTCGCTCGTTGCATATCAAAATTAGAGGATTCGATACTTGTGCTCGAGAGTGTAAACTAGTTCTCTGAAACAATATTAAAATACATTGTAGCACACAAAATACCTGTCGAAAGTTCATAAAATGTTTGAGGCACAAAAGGCTGCAAAATGAAAATGGTCGACATATCCAAACATGTAGCTTTTGTTTTACTTTCTTACATCCGTTAGTCTTTGAGTTATGACTTTTATCCTTCGACAAATTTTCGTGTATGATTCCGACGCGCCATCATTTCCGTAGTCGTTGCACCAGGTAACTCGAGCTCACTCACGAAGCACTGAGCACTATCATGCTTTACATACTCTGGACTGTCTTGGCCGTAGTTGAGTTTCAAGGGTTTCTCCGAAAAATACGCTGGCAAATCTTCGTTTGCCGCCGCGAGTTTATGAATGAGATCAGGTGTCGGTATTTACGACCGGTCAGAGCGTCCAGCGCATACTTACTGCGTAAATTCTACACAAGCGATTGCAGGTTACTAACTTTGCTAGAAAGCCTGGTTGGTAAAATACTCGCATTTCTACAATGTCATTAAATTTCTGTAGCGACTATCACCATCTAATTTAAGTTATTTCCACTACTTCTATTGTGTTTTACTTCGTATTTATAAATGGAAAAAAGGAACAAAATTATGCATTTCACTAACAAATAGCTGTGTCAAACAGTGAGAAACAGAGTTAATTTTCCTATGTATGCATATAGGTAGGTATTCAGTTCCTTGAGTGACTGTGTGACGGAATCATTCAAGGAACTGAATCCTGTTCAATCTATACCATACTCTGCACATTACAGCAATTTTAACTTACGTCAGTCCAACGTGAATTCTAAAATTCATAGTACTTTGAATTGCGTTACTCTGCAACTAAAAAGATTGCAAACAATAAAAGCAGCCCTGGCTCTTCATTAATACTCCGAGCTCGCGGGAAAGGCCGCGTTGTAGTTACAACGAGCGTGATAGGGGCTGACGCTATCGAACGTTGGCAGCAGTCCCATGAAGCGCCTATAGATGTCGTATTTACGGTCTGTGTACAGTACTTCGGTTTGTGTAATCATACTAAAATTTCGAAGCCGTCTCAATAATTGACTCAAATATGATGGACCATGAGGAAATACAGCAGGCCTCGTAGACATGGCTTATTTTGCTCGCTAAAAAAGTCATCGGGCAGAGTCTCTGGATAAGAGACCTTCTCAAAACACCAGTCAAAAGTCTGCTAGATTAGACGTACTAAAAAATGAAGCAAGTTATGAGTTGCCGAAACTGCCAGCCATTGTAAGGAGTAGCGACTGCATGCCTGCAGCAGTTCTGGCCCTGCAAGGCACGAGAGACCGTGAAGCCAAATGGCCTCAAGAGCACGTCTTCAAAATAAATAAACGAACGTTGTGTTGCACTAAACTTCAGCAGTTACAACAACGATACGATCCGTTCGTGAACAATTTTTTTTTGTCTAAGAGCTGCGATGCGATAGATTTTTCAGTAAATTTTTGAGCTTACAACAACTGAATGATTGGACGGCATCAACAAATAATTTGCAATGTACAATAAAAAGAGTTCATATCTACTCATTACTTGTGTATATTTTATGAACTTTTCTGCCTACAGGCGCAAAATTTTGTCCTTTAGTGTGTATGAGTAATATTTAGTTCAGGAAACTAACGTCGAAAGAAGACAAATATTGGAATCGGATACAGACATTTTAGATTAGAAACACAGGACGTTGAGAACAATTCAGAACTTCCAATACGGTCAGGGAAACATCCCGTTCTACTCCTGGAATGAGGCGATGCGACCGTTTTAGTCATTCTGTCCCCGCTATCTCCTGTACGTAATGACTTTTGGGAGCGTTTACATAGCGTTGTATCCTTTAATGAAATGTGGTAAGAGGCCCCCGTGGACTTAATTGCGTGAGGCAACCTATGCTCGGTGCCTGAAGGAGACTGTTTGAGGGAATGACGCTCTGAGCAATGAGAAAAACTCGGCGAAAGCGACTTGTGGGCAAATGATGCTCTGAAAGGATGGAGGAGTCCTTTTAATCCATCTTCCACGGCTCGTTAAGACACGAGAGAAAATAAAACTGGAGATTTTCGGGATGATTTTTTTGCGTGATGAAAGTTTGGAGAGCTTTTTTCACTGCGCTCGAGAAGTAGGGTCAGCCGAAGTGTCTTGAGAAGTTATCGATTTCTTCAGGACAATTTCTGAATAAAAGCTTGCAATGTTCCGACTGTCATTAATTCGTCCGTGGTCGTTATAACTAGCAAAAAATACTCGTTAGTTTTCATGAAATACCCGAACTAAGCCTTCCATTGCACTGGCAGAATGCCATATTTCTGCGATAAAATCCTCTTAACACAATTCACTTTCATCATAGTGTTGTTTTATACAGGCTACCAACTTCTTCTTCAGAAAGGTATGTGTTGAAGGTTTGCCAACTCCTTTATTAGTTTCAAGATCCCTGAAATTCCTCTCCGAGAAAATCTGTTACGCTTACTTCCACTCGAAACTACAGGCAGTGTCACTTTAAAAAAGAATATCAAAATTGTAATTACGGTGATACAAAATGAGCAACGTGATTTCACTTCACGTGTGTATTTGTTCAAGGACAATTCATTCTACCTAGGAATAGCATAACTTGAAAATTAACGGTTAACATTGAACAATGATACAGCATGACATTGTTATTATTGATAAATACTTTTCATATACCGTTTAGATACCCAGCCAGAAGTCAATACAGTATATAAAAGGTCATAGGCCATTTAAATACAGATCATTACAGACACTATTTTTATATTTTATACTGATGAAAATATCTTGAGTTCTGGCCAGCTCACCTTTTTGACTCACAATTTTCTTGCGAATTTTTGTTGCTTCTCGAGGTATTTTTCTTTTTCATAAAATTAATTCTCGCCGTAAGTCGCTAATAGGATTGAGGTGAGACGATTGATCTGATTAACTCATTCCATTTAGTTTTTCCAGTGAAGGCTGGAGCAGCATTTTCCTGGCCATGTGGCTTCCGTCATTCTCTTGCTGTAAGATGCATTTTCTGTTCTATCACGAGAAGGTATTCGTGTGAACATAGAGATGCACTGCGTTCATTTGGCCTCCTATGAAGAGGCGTTGGAAAACAGATGCTCAGAAAACAGATGCACTGTAGGGGTTATATTTTCTTGATCACGTTCAAGTCGGTTAGACTTTAGGCCATTATTGTAGAGTTTTACAACTTTACAGAGTTTTGTTCAAATTCCCTAAACGAGTTTTCTGAATATTTTGAACAATAATGCACCACAGTAAGGGTTTCTTCCTCTCATTTCATCAACGTAGCTTTCTGTCATTACATTGGGGTCATGCTAATTGTAAAAAAACTTGCTTAAAAATATCAGTAAATTAAAATCAAATGCGACTGTGAGCTTTCCGATGTAAATTAGCATTTGTATTTTTAATACAAAGTATATTGAAAGTTAAATGAACAATTCTACTCCATGAACAGGCGCAGATTTAAATCAAATTGTAAAATTAAGTCGATTGAGTTGCTTCTAAAGCCGAATCGGGAAATATTAGCGAAGGAATAGAGAAATGGCGATATTTACAATGTTTCACACCAAACTGGCTCGCCAGCTCCGTAGAAATCTTTTGGTAAAATTTTTTCGAGTCGAAATATGAAACGAAATTCATTTCCACGATCCTAATTTCAACGACTCAGAGCGCGAAAAATGCTGCAACAATATTTAATACACAGTGAGAGTCAGAAATATCAAATCCTATGACAAAATTTCTGGGAAAAATATTTTCCCCTTCAAGGAAGCACATTTTCAGGGTACAAGCAGGAACAAGGCGTTCTGTCGAGAGGCTGGACGACTTGATGGAGCGAACTGTGTTGGTGCGCGTGGTCCACCGTAGTGCCTCCACAGATTTTATTTCATTGAATGTCTAAGGCAGCTTCCATGAAACCGGGCTTTTTGATGTGTGTAGTGTCACTGTAAAATAGGTATTTCGGTCTCACTTCACCGAACTTATGGATGAAAAGTTAGTTTCCATACACACGTGCTACGACTGTGTACGTAGGAAGGGAGAAGGTATCAAATATGCTTTGTCGATTTTAAGATTTAATTTGAAATTTTATCAATTATAAAATTTCTTGATAAATATATAACTCGCACGGCTGTTTATGTTCGAAACATTTTTCTCAGCATCAACCAGATTTGAAAAGGAATGACGTCATGTTCTCCGCAAAGCGATCTTTGCTGCAGAGTTTAAATGAGAATTGATTCCTAATTTATGTTTTCTATTTAAAAATGTTCACACAGTTCAAAGTGTGTGCATCGGGCTTATACTTTTCTGTGCAAAGAAAACTTTTGATGCTACATATACCAGATGGTTTTCGTCTGCTGAAAATTATATTTTGTGTCAGTTTAGAGCAAAAATTCCCAATACCCTCAACATTATGGTCAGAGCAATTTCACATTCTGAAATTCTTAGTTCAAGCTTCATCGGGAATTCAGATCCATTCTATGCCACTGCACGTTCTTCAGGGAGTGACTTTTTGTATTTGCAATTGTATGTGTGAGTGCATTGTGTTGAAGCAGAACTGAAGCGGCACGGGACCCAACAAAAGAATATTTCATACCCTGATATTATATTCAAATACTAACCATTCTAGATTTTCACTGGATGACGACATTGACCGTCTGATGATGCACTGTACGTACATTTTAAACATATGTAGTCTACATTTAGAGTACATGTTTAAACAAAACAATCGTTATAGTAGTTTGAATGTAATACTCATCACTCCTGAACCGTTCTACGCCTTCGAAATCGGTAGTTAGTTGGTAGACGAGGGCTCATAAAAATGCAAAGAACATTGGGAGTCGATGAATAGGGTAGAATGATGCATGAACATTTGAGCGTGGAGCGAAGGTGAGTCCTGCTTGAGGGAAGGGTGAGTCCTGCT
>VOMN01048285.1:0-13705 GCA_014899125.1 Orchestia grillus | reverse complement strand
CCGAGCCCACAGCTCGCCAGCCAGCACTCGCTCGTTACACCTACTGCACAGAGTGTGCGTACGAGCTGAGGAGCTACGAAGCTATCCTGAGAAGCGTGTGAGTGGCTCTAAGCGTAATGGAAGTCGGTACGAGCAGAGTTCTTTCCTTCACTCTCTCATACACCCAAATCTCAAGAAATATCATTCGCTTCATGTCCTTCACTCGTATTGACATCACCAAGGTCCCCGTAACAAGCTCGAGTATCCAATATAAAAGACATGAGTGCACACTACTCAGTACTCATTACTTGGGTAAATGCAAATTTCACAGTGCAACACTTCTAGTTACCCAAATTCACACACAATTGGGTTCATCATTCATAACACAGAATGAATAAATTTTCTCACGTCATTTCGTGGTAACGGTGTGGAAGCACAAACAAACAATGCATCTACAGACACACTTCTACAATCTCATACCTTCCGTTATGATAAAAGCGTACATTTAAGTCATTTGTGAACCGAGACACGTATTGAGAAGTTCATTTTTTCAGCACAGCGATCTGAGTAGCAATCATTTAATAATAGCGATCATTCTGGCGACGGTAGGGTTGTAACTCCATGTATTCCCTAGCATGTCTCACGCAGGCAACCGATGCAAATTGAAGGTTGAGTACTAGATGTCTCGGCCATCAGGCTCATGAGAGACACAAAATCACATACATAAGATTTTGACCCTCTGAGCACGTAATTGATGCATTCACAATTTCAATTAAAAACTCAGTTTGCATTGACGACACCTTTTATAGCACGATGTATTGTGACGAAAAGCTGTGAGGAGCATAAAAGAGCTGTCTTTTTGGCAGTTTTACAGCACCTCACCATTGTCTCACTTACTCGCAACATATTTTTTGTCTGAAGCAACATTTCCTTTTCTTGCTCGTTCACGAGTTACTTTGTCCACTTTTCCATTACCATTTTTCGGTCATTCAAACGTTTTACATAAGGGCTACGAACCTAAGAGCACGACAACGAACACTTTTTGCTCATTTATACACGTTTTGTATGTGGTCTACACAGAGAGAGGAGGCATCAGTTGTATACATACACACACTTCGACGAGGGTCTCTCCAGCAAGCATCCGGGCACTGCCGAACTGTGGTCCCAACCTTGTAATTCCTTTACGACCGCGCCCTGACTCCTCACAATAGTCAGTCGCTAAATTAAGTATCTTGATAAGCTTTTCTAACGAAATTCAACGCTATAAAGACATCACCGCTTAACGTAATGGTACGATCCATTTCTAGTGGTTATTCCAATAATTTGAATTTTAAACTAAAATAAAATTACTTTGAAATTTGTACGACGCTAGAACTTCAAAAAGAAACTCAAATTTGCATCGCAACTTCCCATCGGATTTCAGCTCCATTCTTAGAATTCACACAAACTGTGATTGCGGCCGCCTGATATTGGATTGCAACCCCTGAACTCGGAATGCGACCTACAATCTTTGAATTTTGGCCTCCTAACTTTCGCTTGAAGCATGTAATCTTTTAAGTTTGGCCTCCGAACTTTAGATTGCAGTCTTGAAATTAAAGTATCATCCTCAATTGATATTGAAGGCTAACATTAACAGCCGGCACGACTGAAGGTTGTGATCTAACAAAAATTCGCAGTCAAACAAGGTGTAGCTGTCTGACTTCGGATAACACAATGACTACCAAACTTATTGAAGCACTTTAAACTCAAGAAACGATGTTACATCTCGTAGCAATCTTTTCTGAATGAATAAATACTAAATAAATAAATAAATAATCACTTATTTTTTGGCGTAACCCTACCTTTGTTGTTGGGCTGCATTACCAGGCAAAACAAATTCACTTTAACACATCTCTTTGGACTGTAATTTGTTTCTGTAGCAAGAAAATTTGCGCCGTATTCATGGGTTGGAGTCAGCTTGCAAATAGTAACTCAATTTCAAGGTCCGACAGACCACAAGCCTTGAGTTGAAACTCCCTCGTCTGAGAGCCCGAACTTTACAATGTTACAACATTACGTCGTGCACTGCATGTTGCAACACATTAGGTCGGGCACTGCAAGTTGCAGCACAACGTTAGGCCGTGCCCTGCATATTGCAGCACAACGTTAGGCCGTGCCCTGCATGTTGCAATACAACATTAGGCGGTGCACAGCATTTTGCAACACAACATTAGGCCGTGCATTGCATGTTGCAACACAACATTAGGCCGTGCACTGTATGTTGTAGTATATTAGATCGTGCACTGCATGTTGCAGCACAACATTAGGCCGTGCACTGCATGCTGCAGCACAACATTAGGCCGTGCACTACATGCTGCAGCACAACATTACATCGTGCACTGCATGTTGCAGCACAACATTAGGCCGTGCACTGTATGTTGCAACACAACATTAGGCTGCGACCTAACTCATGATTAAGACCTAACAAAAGGCCTACGTGATTTCCACATTTACCACCATAGTTGTAGCCTTGGTTTTTGAAAATTCGCTTTGCAACGTGCATTGCGTGTGACTGATTTCGGAATGAACAATCTTTTCTTTTCCTTTCCTTCTTGCAACACCGAGTGCGGACGTGAAACCAGAGGTCTAGTGGACACTAGTGAACACTCGAGTGGACCGTGGTGGACACTAGTGGGCACTCGAGTGGACCGTGGTGGACACTAGTGGACACTCGAGTAGACCGTGGTGGACACTAGTGGACACTCTCCCCCCGGCGAGGGCAAGGGCTGCTGGACACGGAAGACGACGCCCAGATCCTGGAACACCAATGCATAACACCAGTAGCCCTTCCATCATGTCAGCGTGTCACAGGTGAAAATATCAAGTCACGGAATGTTGCAAAACTCAGTTACCTCTGCTTTATAAAGAACAAACAATAGTCACTTCTCATTATGCTGGAGAAAAGATCAATGTTATAAGATCAAACAGATATAATTCAGCACACCACAATCATATACAATGATCTCTGCCTATTTCCCATCACGGGCGATCAACAGCTAAGATTATCCTCTGAATGCAGGGCCTCGACGCTGTGGACGACACAGCCAGACAGTCCCCCTCTCCCAACATGTACCCCAGGTAATGTACTATCCTCATGCACTCAGTGTATCCCCATGGGATCGTCCTCTCACCTGTGGCCCTTGACGCTGGCGGAGTGCAGGGCCACGGGGCTGCAGAAGGCGCGTGTGAGGGCGAGCTGAGGACTCACAGACACAGGCCGCAGCTTCTCGCTCAGCTGTGACAGGTGCCCCGAGTAGCCCTCTGCCAGCACCTGAAGACCACAGCGTCAGTGGCTCAATCACGAATGAAGAATGAAATTGTGTAACAGAATTTCACTTTTGTCTCATCTCTTGGTTTAAACCATAATTTCACATTTTCTAGAAACAAAATGAAATTTAAAAAATGGTTTTCATGGTAGAATTTCACCCTTGTGGTCAAGTCGGAGAATTTTCAAACACCGTTTCTTTTATATAATATCAGTAAACAACATAATACAGGTACATAAAGTACTAAAGCAAAGTTTCGTAGTAATGGTATTAGATTAAATTACGAGTTCGTTTTAACGCTGCCCATCCACATGAAATATGATCTAAAGAGAGCAAAGAGAGGGGACTATTTAGTGTGGACTATAAAGAAGGTTGATTCTATGCTCAAAGTGTGTTCTCAAACAGGATCCCCTGCGTATAAACGGCAAGTGAAGAATGACGTAGAGAAAAATGCAAGCAAGAAATAGCGAGGTAAGTGTGAAAATGAAAGAAGCAAAGTGAAACATGGAAGTCCCAAAAGCTTATCTACAGCGGAGGTAACCTAACAGTGTCCCCTGGCACGCCGGTCCCCATAGCATACGATAGGCAAACTTAACTAACCTAACCCCTATTGCCTGTCCTGTGCCTTCTGAGGCGACAATGGGCATTTCCTATTGTTCTGCAATAAAAGGAGTTAGGAAACCATTCTTAGTTGCCATGAACGGAACCATGTTATATAATACAATTCTTCACTATGGTGTCATTGGTGGTGGAAATAAATAAACTTCATCTGATTACTTTTGTAGGATCCTTCAGGCGTTCAATACAAGCAGACCATGACCGCTGGTGAGTCTGATGTTGGCCAAATTCCAACTGATTGTAGCCAGGTGAGGCAACTAGCACGAATATTCAGTCAGACATGGCACATATTACAAGTCTGCCCAAGTCAAGTTGGTACAATGTAGTTCGTCATTGTATGTACTGTTCGTGAAGAACAGTCTGCCATTGTACAATTATTACAATCTGCCATTGTACAGTCTGCCAGTATACCCTTTATACCAAAAAATTACAACGTATGTAGTGTTACAGAACAAGTTCTCTGAACACTTTTTCTGAGACGATGCTATTATTATAGGGGTAAAATGAGCCCCCAGTGGCTCACGACGCAGGGAAAGCGCTAAAGAAGGAACATCTACTTCTCAAACATCCACTCTCGTCACACAAGCGACACCAGAACTAAATAAGAACGTGACGACGAAACACGGTCCATAAACAAAGAGCGCTTTGGGAGATACATGGAGTAACCAAGGTGAATGTGGCAGCTAAGGTGTGTCCAGCCCACCTGAGCCTGGGCGTGCTGCTTCTTGCCAGCCTTGCCCACCACGTAGATCTGGTCCGGCGACAACCCCAGTCCGCTGTACACGCTGATGTCCTTCGTGCTGCCGTACGCCGCGTCGATGATGGCGCCGTGGTCCTGTGGACCCACAACACACTCTCGTCTCACGCTAGACGTGGCGCATGAATAATCCACGAGTATTTCAGCGCTCGAGTGCTGGTACAGACAGCTCGTCCCGTTTTATGCTCAGTTTCTAGCGTATTTAAGTTGGATACTATTGGGAAGGTATAGCAATGCTACGACTCCGAGAATGTGCTAAGGAAGGTAGGCAGCTGCCCTGGAGTCGCTGTACATTTAGTGACTGCAAAACTTCAATAGATGCATCATAAAATTTAGAAATTTTTTCATCATTTGTTCCAACCACACATAAAAAGGCACCGAATATAACCAATAACTTCGCGAGAAATGAATACTAAGAAAGCAACACCTCTCTTGGTTTTCAAGTTTTTAACAAGATTTCTTCAACCACATGTGTCCATCTTTTTATGTAACTTCTTTAAATTTTTGTAAGTCACAAGAGCTTACAAGTCAGTGGAAACTTTAGTCCACTAATGAAACAATTTTTTTGACCTATCTTCACTTTGCCATTTCCATCTCTTTCGGTTGAAGCGATGAGTTCAGATAGTAGTGTCTCTCATACGACATGGACATTGCCTTTTGTGATACGGGCACAACCACAAAAAATTTCCGTGAAAATCAAGAACGTTGTTGATGGCGAAAACTATCTCAGCCGTGCATGATATTGTTATCAAGTGCATGATATTGTTATTAAATGCACAACTATGAGAACCAGCCAAGCCCACAAAAATAGAAAACATAGATACTTCTGCATTCTCGGAAACAAGAAAATCATAAAGAAAGCATGTAATAGCAGAAGTAATAGAAATTTGGGACGTGAGGGAAGTAAACAATGCTCCCCCTGACAATGAAGTCCATGAACCATCCCTAACCATACGCGGTTATACGACAATTTCATTACATATTGAAGAACTTTGAAATGGAAAACTAACAGAACCTTTGAGGGAAACGTTTATACCGATGCACCACGTAGTCATCCTCTGTACTAACTCCGTCGGCTTTGATTACTAAACAAGGGCTTGCTTGCATTTTTGAGCACGAGGTACGTTCAGCTTCATATCAGAAAAATATCTTTACACCCCATGATTCTAAAGTAGGCGAGCCTAGTTTCTTCTTAAGAGCTCGCTTAAATTTCCAATGAGGTCTGTGCCACTGCTATCCTCCAGGTAGGAGGGTAAACATCCTGAAATCGAAGCCGACAATGATAATTCGGTTTCGGACCAAACTATAGCTGGTATTGATATTCGACTTTGAACCATCACACAGAGCAGCCCACGCCAGCAACCAATTTTTGTCAAATTCATACAACCGAGCCAACGCTGTTCATAAAGCCAAATCCCGCATCCCCCTCCCCCCTTCCCCTCCCTGCGTTACTAGAAAATATGTATAGATATTGAAAATATACTTAAACTTACCAGGAGGTACATTGAATTAATGGGTTTTGAAGTAAGAGGCTTGTTCATAACTAAAATCGAGCAAAAACAATGCAACAACTCCATAAATTTCTAAAACCTATCCTCCAATAACACTGTTCATTTACAGCGCCAAAAAAAAAGCCTCACACGTTTCAGGACAAGTCATTTTTCGGTCCCCTTAATTCTCCTGAAAACTTTCATTGTCCAATGAGGTGAACATATTTGCTGAATACAACATCGGCAATCAAGAGCTCACAGCACACCTTAAGTCAGTGACACTGACCTGCACCAGACTCTTGAGGTAGGCGGCCTTTTGGCCAAGGGGGTCCGTCGTGATGCCAACAGCGAACGACAGCAGGCCGTGGGGGAAGTTATGCTTTGCCAGCCACGACAACACCTGGCATATGACAGCACAGTCTTTGGATCGAACGGAAGTGATCAGCATGAGCAACATCAAAACTTTAACCTCTTCACGGTGGGACAGTTTGACGAACACATGCTTTATTCAGGTAACTTTCAAATTTTTTCTACATGAATGAGAACACTCGAAAATGGTTTATACCGGGCGAGGCCACGATGAGAATTTTTTATTTACAATCGAAAATTTTGTGAGTTTGCTCACCCAAAGTTGAGAAATATGAATTAGGTCAAAACGTAGTGTAGCAAAATTCAAAATGTAGCAATCAGTATCAGCAACAGATGCAGAACGTATCAAAATACCCGAGTTGAATTGATGCTGAGGCGCCTGAACATAAGAGAATTAATACAGACCTGGTCCAGAAAATCGATCGTCAGCTATTCAAGATCCAGAATCTCCGCACATCTACTACGCAAGAGTTGCATTAAATGTAAGAAATGCCGTTTTACTAATGAAACACAAGTATGTCTTTATTAACGGCATAACGCAAGCGTATTCTCAAACAGTCATTTGCTTATTGAATTCAACAAGGTTACAGATCAAATTCATAAGGTGCTAATTGAACAATTCAAACTCCTCATTCAATAATGAGCAATTGTAAACTTTGCAGGGTACATGTTAGAAGCTGTATTTGGCTAGATAACGTGATGAAACTATGCAGTAGTGACAATTCATGTTCAAAACAATGAGTACGGTACACTCATAATATCGATTGATCAGCGCGAATTGAATACGGAACACGCCACGAGGCAGTACCTTCTGGTGCTGGAGGTCAGGCCGGCCGGTGATGTAGAGCAGGAGGTACCCGCGCTGCTGCCACACGCGAAGGACGTCGACAGCACCAGGCCGAACCTTAGGGTCCTTGCCGCTCACAGACACGCTCGCCGTGAGGGAGCCGTCAATGCTGAACACGACCATGTGGGTGCCCTCGGGCACCACCGCCAGCCACAGCGTGCACCCGGTGTGGTCGCCTCTGTAGCCCACATACATCGTCTTTCAAGCGAGTCGCTTCCGTAAACGGACGAGCGTCTCAAATGGTGTGTACGGTTTGGAACTGAACTCCACTGACTGGGAAGGGTTATGCAGCCCGTCTAAAATCGTATTTTGCTATGAGCAGTTAATACGAGAATACGTATAGGTCAAAGTTTTTTATTGATCTCTTCCTAATACTTTAGAGCAAACGAATACTTTAAGAAATTTCCTCAGGGCACTGCACAACAGTTTAATCTGTGGATGGTTTTATATTAACTCTAAAATTTCAGATAAAGATGAGTTAAACGAAGTAAACTAAAACAACACCCAACGACACTTCGCGCCGATCTTACAAATACTTGATGAACAGGTTCTAAATTTCATTCTTTGAGAAGCGTGAAGCTACTTCAAACAAATTTAATGAAGACAGGCATCCAGTAACAAACGTAAGCAAAAATAGGCAAATTAGATGAGCCCCAAAAACCTGCATATACAACACGGATTCTCGTTACCCGTGAGCTGGAACGAGGCTCCCACCCCACATCGGCTGAACGCAACCATGCAAGCTCATTCATGGATAATTTGATCAATGGAGCGAACAATCGATTACTGCCACAGTCAGGCACCAACGAGTTCAACAAGAACGAGGAGAGCCCTGACGCAACACGGGTATGCCAGGACTGAAACATATGCGTACGAGTATCATAAAAAATGAGTCCACACAATAGTATCAGTACCTTTTCCCTTCAATCTTCCCGATGTCAATTAAATCGTCCCAATGTCAACTACATCGTTCGAAAACAGCCAGACAGAGAGCTGCCTAAGAGTGCAACAACACTGGAAGCATAAAAATTTTACGCAAGCGATGTACGAGACTCGCCCCAATTTCAGTACGATGCAGCGAGGCCGAGGCGCTACTTCTCACCATCTGAACCCAGTATTTCACGGAGCCTTATCCATTATTTCCATTTAATGGAAAGTACAGGGACCTGTGCACTTTAGTCAGCACAGTGACCTGTGCAAAACAAAGGGATAATAAGGGGTAAATATTTTCCGGTGGTGCGTGAGTTGCACACGCAAAACAATACGTAGACAAGGAGCATTCTCAGCCCTAAATAGAAGGAGATACTTCTGAATCCCAGCAACGTAGCTTATCTCATTAGGAAGTATGATGCGGTGGAAAGACGTCTTCAAGTTTTCACAAGCTCAAATCAAGCTTCAACTCCCTCTGTCCTTACCGTGCGGCTCAGCACCACGCCAGACATGAGTGGAAATTTGAGTGATGTGTGTACAGATCGCCGGCAGTCATTGGAATGGTAGTGTGAGCAGTGCAGCTCGAACACGAGTGTCACATTCAAGAGAACAGCTTGAACACGAGTATCGCATTCAAGAAAACCGCTCGAACACGAGTACTAGACAGACACACCTAAAGAAAACTGCACAGACGACCACACCACAAACAAATTCTGTCCCATTCCCTAGGGGGCATTCTACCGACCTGACGGTCATCTTGACAGGAAATATACCGCAGGGCAGCTCGTGTTCTGAGGACAGAGTCAGTGACAGACGACCCGCCTTGTCGGTGATGGGGGACCCCACCAGGGACCACTCCCCGTTGGGGGGGGAACGCATCACGTGCACGTCCACCTTCTCTCCTGCACACCAAGCACAAAAAACTTAGAATCAATTTTCATTATAAATTAGTCTCTTTGGAAGCGTTAAATTAGTTTCATTAGTCACACCAGCTTCACCATGAGCGCGCCAGTCCCGAAAGGGGGCTGGCAGCGTACTAATATGTTAGTACATTCTTCAAAGTGTACTTCATATAGAAATATGCTAACATATACGTTAAAGTGTACTTCCATACAGAAATATCCTTATACGTACTTAAAAGTGTACTTCATATAAAAATGTGCTAATATGCTAATACCTACTTTAATATGTTCTTCATTTATACATATGCTAATATTTACCTCAAAGTGATGGCTCAAAAGACATGAAAACCGAAAGTAGAGTATATTAAAATAGAACATAGCCCCAACTTACACCACCGGATAGAAATAACCAATCCAATTAAGACAAAATTTATAGAACGCTAGAACACTTGCAGAACTTAACGCATTGCAGTACGGAAAAACACATCCCAAAACCACGACATGAGAAATCGAAGTAGCCTAAATTGAACGGCTGGCTAAAATACAGAGCCATAACTCTACAGAGCCATGACTCTACTAGCCATGACACTACTAGCCCTGACACTACTAGCCATGACACTACTAGCCATGACACTACTAGCCATGACACTACTAGCCCTGACACTACTAGCCCTGACTCTAGGGCGGGAACTGTCAGGTTTGATAAAGTAAAGTCCCATTGGACCCCCAACTGAGCAAACAGCCTAAGTAAGTCTCAGGTCGGAGCCACGTTGTAAGGATGAATGGTAGCATCATGTAAAACGCTTTGTTCTCTGCAATTCGGTGCTATTTTCTATTACCTTCTATTGCCAACCAATTGGAAGTGCCTTTCCCTTGAAAGTTAGTTTTTGTATTACACTTGCATTATTTTTTACCGGTATTTTATTTAAGAAAGTAAACCTGAAAATTCATTGACCTTACAACAAAAGCAGAGTTCTAACTTAAATATATTTTTTCTCCAGTTTGTTTAATAAGAAAGAAAATGGAAACTATGGTTTAAGCTCGGAAATTTGACGCAGCGAAATTGTGTTACTAAGTGTAATCCATTTCAAAACAGGACACCAGTCAGGCGACGGATTCTCTGCCAGCCAAGCAGGTACATAATTATTTATCTGGGTTAATCATCATCACATTAGTTTAACGTGCGTGTTTCTGTGTTTTCCTATTCTATGAGGTTGGCTGGGCGGCAGCTCTCATACACAACTCATCATATTTATCTGGGTCACACGGGGAAATTACGAGTTTCAGCTTTTTAGTGACGTAATCAAAAATTTCCATATAAAGATAATGTTCCATAATAGGAATAATAGCTGAAAACATCTGAGGGTCACTACAAAAAGCTGGTACATAACGTCTTGCAGACGAGTTTGTTTAACCTCTTCTCTGGCGAGGACGAGTTGACTCGTATTGTCTAACTTGGACTTTCTCAACTTTATGCGAGCAAACTCGCCAAATTTTCGGTTTTGAATAAAAAGCTTAAAATTAGTTTACTTGTTCTACCTTGACCTGTGACCATTCAAGCCGACGCATAAGCCCACCATTTACGAGTGTGCATAAAACTTCCAAAATCACCTAAAAATAGCACGCGTTCATCAAAAAACCTGCCGGGGAAGAAGCTAAAGCGTGAGACGCGTGTGGAAACCAACGCAAGAACATCCGTGCGACTTCATAACTGTAAAGAGAATAGGAACAGGCAAACGACACAAGAATAGAAGGTTCTCACCGTTGAGGGCGACCATGTCGAGGGGGCCGTACATGAAGCGGGCGTGCAGGGTCTGGGGGGCCCCGCACCGCACCAGCACGTCGTTGCCGCGGTGGTTGCTGGTCACATTCTGCTCACGCATCACACGAGTGGTAGGCATTACTGCTGATGACTCAGTATGGGCACACGGCTCTGGCCTCTTACAATGGACTGGTAGGCACATGAAACACGTGAGCACTGACGCTTCCAGTGGAGCGAAGTGAGCGGAGGTGAGGCAGAGTAGCACGCTGCGATCTACACCAAAGGGCCCGTGGTGCACCTTTGGCTCTTTTCGGGCAATAAATCCGCTGAATACTCGACTGTCTATATCTGTGACATCATAGCGTGATATTCTCTTTCACATACCTATTCTATTCAAAAGGACATCAAAGATGTAAGGCAATGTCTCAGTTGGGGTTGGGCCTGAAGTTAGAGGCCAACATTCTTCCCCTAAGTACCACCTCACCTTCTTGAGAACATAGCTGGATCCTCTATAAACATTCAAGTCTCTCATACCTAGGGCTTCTCTCTTTCTATATGACTAACCCAATCATGGTCTGCCTCCAATACTTAAACTTTTTTCTACTTTCACACTACCATTTCTTAGCAAAACACAGTTTTAAACTTTGTTGGGTAGAAACTGCACCAAAATTGCATTGCATGTCTTACTGCAAAAACAAAAACCTGAAAAATTCTAGGATACTTCCAGCAGAGAAAAAACACAATTTACGATGATCCTTCAGGTCATATGTTTCAAAATTTGTAAGCCACAAAAACTTACCTAAGTATAAAGTTCGGTTGGAGTCTCACAGTTTTATGAAATGACCGTGAAATAATAAAAATATATTTTCAAACGCATGATCTTTGTTATCGTTTTCAATTTGAGTTTCTCACAGTATTTGTGTGGTTCAAACTACTCGTAAGACAAATGATAAACCATCAAGTGCAAAAAACCGAGATTGCCATCTTACAATCAACATAAATTCAGTCGCTCAGAACATTGAGAAGCATCGCAGCAGCACCAGCAGAAACCTCAGAAGAAGAACACTGACACCCCAAGAAACAAGAGCCTCTAGCAATAGCAGCAGCACCACCACCAACGCGGTCACCTTGAGCTTGACGGAGGTGCGCTTCTTGATCCACTTCTCCCGAGGGTGAGTGGGTGCGAACACGGGGAGGTCCCGCTCCCCCACCACCGCGCTCTGGGAGCTGCGGATCACCTGGGTGCAAGGGGAGGAGCCATAAACTTCAGTGCAGTCGTTCTCCGTATGCAAAGCTAAATTTGTTCCAGCAGACAACCGCTCTACAGTCGTCCTCCGCACACAATACCACAGAGCGGAATAAACTCGAGCCACCACCAATTAACACACTAAGTGTCCCACTATGCAATGATAGCCCAGTCTTGCTAGCTTGCTTGTTTGCTTGGCCCGTCCGTCTCTTAGCTACACTCTGAAGGTTTTATTCAGGAAAAATTCTCGGGTCGTCCTTCTAACTCATCAGAGTGACTGTCAAAGAAGGCAGTCTGTATAAGTGATACAGCAAAAAACTATATTTCATGTCAGGTCATGTCGCAAATAAAAGGGTATCTTAAAAAATATGCCGTCATTTATCTTGTCATTTTTGGCGGGACACGTTTACTAGTTTGTGCTATAAGAAGCCAACAGAGCGTTTTTTAGGGAACAAATAAAAAGATGGAGCAGTTGTTGGCAGGAACCGATCTAGGAGTAGTAATATAATAGTAGTGGTAGAAGTTCAGATAGCGGAGTTTTAGTGACTAGGACTATCTCGCAAGGAATGAGAAGAAATCCTTCAGTATGGACTATGGAGAACGCAGAATCTATACACAGGATGCGTTTCCACAAAGATCCCCTACGCATAGAAAGAGTAAATTGAAAATTAAGAGGAAGAGAAGACAAAGAACAGATAGCGAAGGTGTGGACACTGAAAGAAGCTTAAGTAGGCACGACAGATAGAAGTCCCAAAGCCTACCTATCTATAGCTGAGGTAACCTAACAATACCTCCTGAGGTCCCCAGTCCTCATGACATACGATAGACGAATCTAACTGACCTAACCCTACTACCTATCCTCTATTCGTTCCCCCTGAGAGAGGAAGGTACTGATCTATTACTCTTCGCAAAGGACGACTATACATGTCAGCAGATCACATCAAAGTACACTGCACGCAGTTTTGAATCTAAAATGAGGAAATCTACTACTACACATACCGAAAGTTTACCTTCGATACTTGATCAAATGTTTAGCTTAGGATGATCAATTTTACTCGTTACTGCTCAAATTATTTTGGCGTAAGACTGTACTCAGCTTCGCACGAAACCTGAGCGGTATCCTTACAAAAGAAGATTTTGAAATCTACATAAACGGTAAAAAGTTAGCGAGTTTCTCCATTGTTCACGTGACACAAATGGAGATTCTCGCAGCTGCAGAGTGGCAGGGGGCAGCCGTTAGGACCGGACGTGCTCCGTTCAGTTTCTGCATTGCAATCCCGTAAATCTGATGCACAGATTTGAACAATTTCCAGCCACCATTCAACCAGGAAATTCATTAAAAACCGTGGTATCTTATTCAAGGATTAAACAAAATTTTAAAACCCAGCAATAAATTTAAAAGATTTCGGATTTTTCAAGACTCAAGACATCTTAAACTGAGACCACCAAGCATAGAGCGGCCCACACGCACGACGCAATAGAGCTGCCCACACGCACGAC